>JASSUY010037735.1:0-12614 GCA_032466535.1 Forpus xanthops | reverse complement strand
CATTCCTTCCCTCCAACGTATCAACCGAGCCACAGAGCTTTGTGTCATCAGCAAACTTGCTGAGGGTGCACTCAATCTCACTGTCCATGTCACTGATAAAGATGTCAGATTACATTGCCTTTGTACTCCATCTCATTAACAAAGGATCCTTCAAGCATCAGAGGGCTTGAGACAGGCTTTATGCTACCTCAATCTCTTGTCTTCTTAGTGCTACATTAACTTCTGTCAGAACGTGATGGCGGTTCCAGCTCCAGTCCTCTTGCTGGATAAACCAGGCACATGCTGAAGCAAGGCATCACAGCTCTCTAGATGACAGGAAGCAGAAGAGAAGATAGATGGTGAAGGGCTGGAAGGGGAGGATACGCAGCTTTCCCTGTGCCATGAAACCCAGGCAACACATGCCAGCCTAGAAAAAAACAATGGAAAGACATTAGCCTATTCAGCTAATCAACTGCTGCCACTCAGGGCCCTTGGGATTGCATTAGGAATACAAAAGGGACCGCAGAATCAAGGATCCTGGCTGTCTGAACAACCCCAGCAGTCACAACACTTTGGGCAGAACAATCCCCAAATGACTGCTGCCACATCCCACAAGTGGAAAATTAGTACTCAAAATCTGACAATGGAGAAAATACACTTGATTAGCATAATTCCCCAATCAAGCCAGATATGATTAATACAATTCATTTTTGTGTTGCTAAATGTTAATACATCCCAAAGTCCCTTCTTCTTTTCATGTTTACTTTGTCCTCCTTGCTTTTGCTAGGGGTTCTCATGGTAAAGGACTTTTCACTCTAACAAGGCCTCACTTTGGAATAGCATCTTTAAATTGTTTAAGTACTCATCTGGTAAACAATGTGGTATTTTTAAGCAACAAATTTAAAATCATGGCACTTTCTGAACTAATCCCAAAGGAAATGTTGAATTATCCTAACTGATTAATTTCTTAATTGATAACAAATCATCATGCATCATGGCATTATGATTGAAACCAAACTGTTAAATATCTCATTCTATAGGAAAAGGAGATGCCTGCAAAAGCCTCCTGCAGTAACTGTTACATACACACAAAGGTGCTTTTCCCATAGACTAAGTGTGATGAAAACCACAAAAAGCTCTTGTCAAAAATAAGACCATACCTTAAGCATCGGCACAATATTCTTTTATGTTCCATGGAAAAAGTGGAGGGGAAAAGAAAACAAACCCCTAAGGCCTTATAAAAAGCAGCTGAGAATCATTCCCATTACTAACAGTGTTACTGAGGCAAAATCTGGTAATGTTCAGCTGACACATACCCCCACCTCCATAGTGGAATGCACTTCCTGAAGGAGCATAGCATCCTATGAAACAGGGACAGTGAAAGAACATCCCACACACAACTACAATCCAACAAATGCAACTGTCATTATAAGGAAAAGTGGAAGAAAGAAAAAAGTGTCTGCGCAAACATCCTTGCCAAAAGACTTTGTTTAATAATCATTAACACCAGATGTTCCAGTAGTGACTCCACTGCAGTTGTGACATCCCCAGAGTTGAATGGCGTGGTTCACTTCAAGTGAAACAGTAAATCAGTGAAGCACTGAGGCTTCTTGCCTCCCTCTGCTCCTATGGCATCTACTGCTGCCTGCCTGCTTCCACACATCTGTGCAGGCACAGAGCTCCCATTCCCTGCCTTTCTGTCCCATTGAAGCTTGCAGGAAACTTCTGAGTGATGTAAAGTAGTTTTTATCTTCTTTCCCTAACAGCATCTTCTAACTGGAAACAGGATGTTACTGAAGTTGCAGCGGTTTGAGAGAGGAGGGCAGTTACAGCTCAGCAGATGAAAGGGCAGTTTGCCAGTGCCATTAGCACAACCATAAAAAACACCAAGACTTTATTTCAACAAGAAAACTGTCACTGCTCTCCAAGTCAGTAGCCTCTGTGTAGGTGTAAGTTCACTGCTGATGTAGTTGATTTAATACCTTTTGCTGTGATGGCAGTGTTGGTAAAAGCTTTAACTAGTTTTTATGACGCTATTAAGTTTTAGTCATTTGTGGGTTTTGCAGTATATGAATACTATAGATGCCACCTTAATTAAAAGGTCTTGTCATCTTCTGCAATTAAAAAGAGAAAATGTGCTCTCCTACAAATAGCCAGGAACAAATTGAGCAAGCTGCATTATATACGCTAAGTACACAGCAATTCCGTGCCCCTTTCTGTATCACATACATTCTGAAGCATTCAATACTTCCTAATAATCCTGTTATAATGTTTTATGTATAACTGACTTTACACCCCAGTAAAGTACCAGTGTCATGGCATCTCTGACCATTAATGACAACTAAGTTAAAGTTCTACTTTGCAAATATATGCAAACCTTACATACACTGAGTGCAGAAGGAAACTGTACTAAATCTCAGGATTTTCATGTAGAAACACCTCTTGACAAGAGGTGCTCTTTTCTGCAGAAGAAAGCATCTAATGAATAAGACAATCTCTTCCTGAAGAGCACATAATAAGACAAGCACCACTTGAAGAGACTGATACCTGAGAACCTGTTTCAATTGGACAGCATAGGCATACAAAGTATATTATGCACGCAGCATTCACAACTTACACAGATTGTACTTCCACAACTACCTATAGCGAATCCCAGCAGGTGGGTACCAGCATGTGTCTGCACTCAGATGCAAAGGCATTCACCTTCATGGGCCTGGCTCATTCTTTCAATGTTGACTCCAACCCAAGGCCTTTCAAGATAATGAAGCAGCAAATGACTGGTTGCCTCCAGGTTTGTGCTCAGAGAAGCACTGCCTTCAGGACCCAGGAGGAACTTCTGACCATTAGAAAAGAATAGCCCACATCTATCTGCTGCTTATGCCCTTAACACCCCAGGGGCATTATATTGACAGGCCAGCAAGAAAGCCAGGCACATCTCCCTGGGCCAGCTAGACTGATGCATCCAGGTCACACCATCTTGTGAGTCCAACACAGCTGCCAGGCCACAGCAGCTGAAAAGCTCTGCAAAAAGCAGGAGGACATGAGATTGTACATTGTCTTCTCCAGTGAGGTCCGGACCTCTGGCATTACTATAATATATTAGATGGTCATTCAGACTTCCCAGGATTTGCTATAGACTACAGAGTCAGTAAGATTTATGGCAGATTTGCATAGACATTCCTGCAGGTACAAACAGCATAGCTCCTGTGTCTGGGTCATAAAGAGACTGAGCCTACCTTCTCTCAGAGGTCACATGCAATTCACCTGTGAATGAGGTAGATCATTACCATTTGTAAAATCTACCAAATCCACCAATGTTGATTAAAGTAGAACCTCCTGCTTTTGAGCCTGTTTTTTAAGTTCTCCATTACAGAACTTAACCTTTAGAGGTGCTAGGTAAGTAAGGTTCATAGGTACGGCCAAAGGGATTTTCTCTCAGAAGTCTTTTCCATCTGATAGTCCTTGACCAGACAGTCCCTCACCAAAATGCAAAGCTGACATGGCAAATAGGGGCTTTTTACCTTTTGTCTTGCAAATAAGTGGGGCCTTCTGTTTGGAGGACCAACACCCACCACCATCCAAGCAAGTAATGCAGTGGACTTGCAGTTAGTGTAAGGCAACCGTAACTCGGGGACTGGAAAGCTTGCCAGCAGCAGAAAAGACAATGCTCTCATCTCTCTGTAAGGGAAACTCCGCCCACCCCACTCCCCCCTGGTGCTTTTGACTCACCCAGGAGTTCCCCAGACAGCTGCTCTAGCTTCTGGGAAGATCTTTACAACCTGCATAGGGGATCCTGGCTTGCTGCCTTGTCCCTGAAGTACCCAGTGCTCCCTACAGAAGGGAACTCCAAAGCTGCTCCTTGAAAGGAGCTTTTCTTATATCTATGCCAGCAGCCACCTTTGGGGCTTAGAGCACCACAAGTGCCTGTTTTGTGGCTGCTGTGAGCCAGCAACATCTTTGAAGTGCTGCAGCCTTTGGGGAGCATCCTGGGGCACTTCTAAGATGCACAGGCAAGCAATGACTGCTGCAGCTTATATCCAGAGAAAGAGACATATTGTAGATGAGCAAAGTCATGATTGCAGATGAAGGGAAGGAGAAAGGTTTAGGAAGGAACGGGAGAGATATCAAGGATAAAGGCTTCAAAGCAAAGAAAACAATTACCTTGGCTGTGATAGTATAAACTAAGTTAATTAACAATCCTACTGACAAGCTATTGACCAATTAGACCAAATATTCCTAGGCATGGCTCTGAGACCCAAGGGTCCACTTGGACAGGAGCAGGCAGTGAGCAGCAGGAGCAATGCTAGAAACTATGTCCATTGTGCATGAGTGATGGAGCCACGTCACACCCATACACTGTACTAGCAGCACTCTCAGTGCTAACAATATCCCTGGATAAGAGGCTGATGGCATGACAGGCCTTCAGAGTGCAAGACAGTAAGTAAACACTACTTGTATGTTGAAAAGCCAGATAAATGTGCATCACCACGCAAGCTCTTACAAATTCCTGTCAGTCCTCCCCGCTCCTGAAGCAGGTACAGCTGTAACAGACAGGCAGCACCTAACCTCTCCTCAAGGACACTTTGAGACACAGTCACCAGGAACCACATCTTTAAACTGTGAACCTGAGATGGGAGGCTATTCTTACATGGGCATTCATTCCTTGGATGCTGTCACAGGCTGCTGTTACCAGACCCTGCCCAGTCAAAGTCAATGACAGTAAGATAGAGTTAGCACAACAAAAAAAACAAGAAAACAAAACCAACCAACCAAAATCCCCTGCATACTAGTAACCTGATTCAACAAGAAATACACAACAATGGGTATACACATGCATATGTTATTCTTAAACTACCAACCACCCCAGGACAGGATCAAGACAGGATGCTTGAATATAGATTAACAGGTTCATAACTGCTTAAAGATGTGCTACACCCTGGGGAGGCCAAGCTGGCTGTTACAACAGCGTCTCAGTAGAGCTCCCATCCATTACAGAAAGAAAAACACACAGGCAGTGGCTTCAGGGTGGATCAAAGCACAAAGGACAGAGGGAAAATTACAATTTTGAGAAAGATATGCATGAACACCACATATGGGCAATACTGGACAGGCAAGCACTATTTTTCCCCACCTTTCAGCTGAGCTACAGCGTTTGCCTAGTTTGAGCAGCACGGGTATCACTTTGATACCAATTATGCCACCTTCTGTACAACTCTGGGTAAATATACACCGTTACAGGAAATACAAATAGAAACCTACCTTGACTTACAAAAAAATCCCAAAGACGCGCAGAGTACACCTGGGGTTTACTGACCATCAGCACTAATCTGGGCTGCTCACTACTGTTATAAAGCAGGAAATACTCTATTATGACCAAAGTCACAATGCAGGAAGAAAGATTACAGCATCATTTAACACTTTACTGTTGATGAAGTATTCTAGGCCATTTTTGTCCCCTCATTTTACCTGAACACGTCAACTGTGGCCAGCATTCAGATGCACAGCTTTTTGTGCTCAATTAATGTGTGATCCACAACCTTTTGTGATCCAGCGTTGTAAACAGAAAGGAAACAGAAGAAAGCAGCAAGGAGAAGCAGCAAGCAGGAACTTGTGTGTCTCAAAAGCTAGAAGCTGCACTGTGTTCTCACTACCGAGCTCAGTTACTGAACCTGGCGCACAAGCCCTTCTTTGAACACAACGGCAGGTTCAGTGCCTTCCTTTCTGGAGTATGCTGCCATTTGTGAACTTGAGCTGCTGAGAGTTTATGAACAGAGCTCCTGGTTTATTTACTCTCAATTAATCATGCTCAACTGTAAACAAAGTGTCTGTTTTAGTTCTGCTGACAATTATCCACTTGTCAACATCTCCCTCAAGTACCTTCAGCATCTGGCAACAGTACAGAACTGCTACATCAAAACGAACATTTTGTCTCAACAAAAAGATAGATGTGTGGCAGGTTCTCATCTGTTTTCCAGTCCATCAGCAGTCAGGTTATACTGGTACTAATGCAGCCAGACGACTTCCTGTGGGATAGTTCTTTACAAAAGGGGAGGGAAAGCCAATTTTACTTACATTAGTAAGATAAACCAGGGTATACTCACCCCAGTGCTCCCTCTCCTGTGGCAGGCCTGGCCTAGCTTCACCACATGCCTCACTGTCATGTCTTCAGCAGCAGCAGTCATTTTTCTCTTTTTCATAGTAGCTGGTGCAGCACTGTGTTTTGGATTTTCGGCTTGGGAACAGTGCTGATAACACCAGTGTTTATAGTTATGGTTTGGAGTGTTTAGGCTGGCCAAGGACTTTCTGAGTTTCATACTCAGCCAGGGAGGAGGACAGCCGGGAAAAGGCTGGGCGGAAGCAGAGAGAGGGCACCTGATCCAAACTGACCAAGGAGGTATTCCACACCACAGCATGTCATGCCCAGGATGTAGAAACGGAGAGCAGAAACTCGGAAGGGTGGGAGGGGCACTGCATGGCTTGGTATCAGGTGAGGGGGTGGCACTGCTTGGTGGAGCTGGGTGAGCTGTTGTATTCTTTCCTTGTATTTGCCTTGTCATTATTATTATTGGTGGTAGCAGTAGTGATTTATGTTATACCTTAGTTACTAAACTGTTCTTATCTCAACCTGTGGGACTTGCATTCTTTCAATTCTCCTCCCCATTCCCCCCAGGACTGGGGGAAGAAAGAGGGGGGAGTGAGTGAGTGAGCAGAACTGCGCGAGGGCCTGAAACCACTCAACAGCAGCTGCCCAGCAGGACTCAATCCTTTACTTAGTGTTGCTCAGTAAGACCCGGGGTTAAAGCAAACCCACTCACCAGTCCCTCCACCAACACTTGCAGCATGGAAACCTTTGCACTCCCTGCTCTGCAGCCTGGGCTTCCTCCGGTGCTGGGAGCTCCCTTACTGGTTTGAATTTTGCCATTTGAAGCTTTTAAGATGCAACGATTCCCATTAACTCAAAATCCTCCCTGCATTTCAATGCACCATCCTCATACTCCAGCCGATGGGTACATCCTGTCTGGGTGCATGCAGGTGAGCCCGGATGCTCCTTGTCCCTGAGGGGATGAGGGCTGCCGGACCTCTGAAGCACCTCACCACATCTCACTTCGGCTCACCTCAAGACCCGAGCCGTGCGATGGCTGTTATGAGGGTTTGGTGTCGTTTGAAATGCATGACCGAGAGCTCCGGTAACTCCGCCACTGGACGGCACCGGACCGGCCAGGTCCCGCTCTCGCTCCTGCTCTCCACAGACCCGAGGTCTCCCACCACAAAGCAGCACGCAGGGCTGCCGGGTGGGACTCAGCGGCGGGAAGCCATGCCGTGACATGAGCTCATCCATCACCATCCAGGTAATTGACCCCGCTGACCCGGCCGGACCAGCCGCCTGCCCTTTAACCTCCTGCTGCCCGCACAATTAATTGAGATATCTTTTATACTTGATGTGTTGTAAAATTAATGCCTAATTTATGTAATTAGTCAATTAACTCTAATTCCTGCATATGGTGCCAAATGCCCAGAAGGTGTGCTTGTTTCGCAGGTACTTATTTTGATGTCACGAAATGCAGCTAATTAATTTTACATGCATATTAATTTCGGATCTACACTTAGCAGGCGCCTTTGTGAAAGCAGATTTAATATTTGTCTTTCTAACCTTCTCGGGCAGGTTCCGTACTCGGGGTTGACACGAAGTCGCTTTCTGAGCACGTTTCCTCGGCCACGGGCCTCGGACCACGCTCCCGTGTGAAGGTGCACACGGGCCAGTCACCGGCAGCCTCCCGCTCAGCCACAACTGTCGCAAGACATGGCCACGGGATTTAAATCCGATTAATATTTAATATCAAACATTTCTGAGGGAATTTTTGTTTGTTTTTTGCAAAGCACAATATCCCACGGACATTTTTTTAAATAACTACTCTTAATACAATGCTTCTTAGAAAATGATGAGAATTGAACTACTGCCTAATCAGAAAAACGAGCCTAATCCCGCCCGCTTCCCCCTGATCTTCGCCGTTCACCGGTGCGCGCCAGGAACGTGTGATCTGCCCGCTCCTGGCTCGGGTTCGCTCGTGGCACAGGAACGAGAACAGTATTCTCACCCTCTCTGCCGCTCGTGCAGAGGTTCGGGGGTTAATCACACCGTGGGCTGTGCTCTGCGCTTCCCAGGTGCTGAGGGAAGCTTTAAGGAGAAAGCAAGTCGCCAATTCCCAGTGACGCCCCGTTCCCTTTGCTGCAGCAGCGCTGGCTGCCGCCCTCCGCATCTCCGCGCTGAAGGGACGAGAGGCGCGCGGGCAGCGGGAGCGCTCCCTCCTTCTCTCCCTCTGATTCCTTCCCCGTGCCCGGGCGGCCGTCAGCTCCAGGGAGTCGGTGCCCGGCGGGGCAGGAGCCGCTTTCCGAGACGTCTACGCCACTTCTGCAGCGTCATAAAACTTGTACCCCCGTTTCCGGATAAATTAATGAGCAATTTAATTAATAAAATCGGAGAGTAGCGTAAGTGCTATGATAATGAAGTTAAATGAGCGCGCAGTAAAATATTCACTAATCCAGCACATTGGCAAATGCCCCCTTAATTCTGCTTAGCACTAAAAGGGTTTTGAGCACCGTAATGAGATTCCTCTGTCTGCTAATTAATTGACATTCTCCTGAATATTCATATGTGCTAGCACCAATACGTTCCTAATTGCGCCGTGGAACAGATCTCAGAGGAAAGTAAATCGCCATAGACTTAATTAAAATAACATATGCCAGGCCCAGCCCACTGAAGATGAGACATTTGCCACCGAGCGGCGTAAGAAAGTGGCACCTGTTTCGCGGTGAAAAATGAGGACAAAATCTTACTCCTTTCCCAGTGCCGGGTGCGGGGCGGCTCGGCACGGGGGGCTGCGGGCCAGCGCGCTTCACCCCCCGCCGGAGGGACCTCGCCAACCCCCGGGGCGGCTCCAGGAGCGGGCGTTGCATGGCGGGGTGGAAGCAACCTGGTCAGGGATGCCCTCTACAGAGGAGCGGAGGGAAAACCGGCTGTCTGCGGGGAGGGGGAGGAGGGAAGGGGAGAGCAGCCGCGTTTGTAAACTTCTCCTTGAGGGGAATCCGGTGCCTTTGAAGCTCAGTCTCCGAAAGGATTGTTCTTTGCACCTCCAGACTAATAACTGTGAGCTAATATCGCACACTTATATTCTGCTCCTAAAAGCGTGGCGAGTTGCACCGAGAGATGAGCACCGGTCGCCGCCCGCCGCGGCCTCCGCCTCCCGCCCTGTCCCGGCCACCCCCCGCCGTGTCCCTTCCTTCCCCAGAAGCTCAGGAAACCTCTAGGAAAACAGGCTTCTTGGAAAAGACTCCTTAAAAAAAAATCACCACAGGTTAGAAACTGAAAAGAGTTTATCTGAAGCCATACAAATGCATATTTATTATACACATGTAGGCATTAACAATGTAAATGACACCGCCAGCGCTTGCTGGTTGTTTATTCATTAGATCTTTAGAAAATCTACATTGCCTGCAGACAGCGGGGTGATAACGGGAGTTACACAACGCGTTCACCCAGGCGGCTCCGCGCAGGGCTCCCTTCAGCTCGGCGGGGCCCCGGCTCCTCCCGCCACCGGGGCAGCGGCCCGGACGAGGGAAGATGCGGGCAGAGGGGCTGCGGGTCGTGCCCGGTAGAGAGCGAGATGGGACGGAAACCCCGCCGAGCAAGGGAAAGGCGAGGGGGGCTGCCCGAGCCGCGGAGCCCCAACCCCACCACTCCCCATGGCTTCTACCGCCATCGAAGACCTTTCCTTGCCAAAGGAAAAGAAAATTCCTCGGTTAACTTCTTTCCTCTTTAGCGTGAGTGCAGCATCTCTCCATAGTAAAGACGGAGGAAAAATATTCAGGGAGAAATCGCTACGGGGGAATCTTTTTTTTTTTAAGTTAGATCCTAAGAACCTCTTCCAAGAATGAAATATTAAAGCAGGTTAATGCGGGTTTTGCTGCAGAGACGAGGATTGACGGGAAGACGGGAGTGTTGCTCGTGTTATGAAGGAGGAAAGGTAGGGAGTAGTACGGAAAGGAAAAGGGCATTACAACACACACTCCCAGTGGCTGCTTCCCCGTAAGACGGGCTCGCGGATTGTCCTCCCGGTGCGGTCGCTCGGTGTGTGGCGGGGGAAGCTCAGGGCCTCGCACGGAGCTGACTGCAAACGTGCCCCCATCAATGCGTAAACCCTGCAGGTGCTCAACGGTCTCATTCCGTTATCCCGGCTCGTTAAGAACTCACACGTGGGGGAAACATCCCTCGAAGTCTGCCTGAGCCCGAATCCCGCACGCGGCTTTACAGAGGGGAAAACACCGCCCCATGCACACCGTTACTCTGATGGATTTGCAATTTAAAATCACCCTCGATTGTCATAAAAGCCATTTCAGAATGTTGGTTATGAGACAAGTCAGCTCGGTTTTCCGCTCTCTAGTGTTGTATGGAACAGCGAAGGGAGAGTGGGCTGAGGGGGACAGAGCAGGCGAGAGGAGCCCGGCGTGGAAGAAAGGCTGGTGATTAAAACCCAGGTTTATGACACGGCCTGATCAGGCGAGAGGAGAAGAGTTCCTAAAATAATAAAAAACAAAAAAATGGAGGGGGGAGAGAGAAAAAAAGAAAAAAAAGAAAGAAAGAAAAAAAAAAAAAGGCAAAAAGAAGGCAGCAAAAGAAAGGCAAGTCGAATTTGCTCCACCCAGCTATTAACCAAAGCACAATACCTTTTTCTGGGTGGTACTGCACAGAAGTTGATTCAGTTTTGACAATGTTGTTTAGCTATCATTTGCTATTTTGAATGAATGGGAGCAATCCCCCTTTTTACAACAGTTGTTTCCTATTATGGAGAGGTGCAGCAGTTGAGGGCAGACATGTGAAAGTGGCTGTTTGATTCCCTTTTTCATCCCCCTGACCCTGCCTTTGTCCCTCCTCACCCTGGGAATGTCACGCCTCACTACTTCACTTTGAGATGCTCTAGAAAGTGGCTTTGTTATTCTCTTTTAGACATACACGAAATTGTTCTCATTCCCCCTGCTGTAAAAGATACTTCAAATTGGGACTCGGTTCACAAGTGCAATGCAATTTGGCTTAGCTCAACCTTTGTTCTGCTTGTACAAATGACCAAACAGTGCACACATTATACAGTTGATCTACTGCTCCCTTTACACCAGAGTTAGCGCCTGGGAGAAAAGCAAGTTAATCCCTTCAATACTAAGGTGGCATTTTCAATATTTCCTACAATGCCAAAAAAAGAAGAGAGGGCAGCTTGAACGCGACATTTATTTAAAAGGGGAGATTAAAAAGAAGTTGGCGAGGCCCGCCCTGATGCTTCTGCAGATAAATAAATAAACAAATCCACAACCCCCAAACGTGCACATAAACACCCACGAGCCTCAAGAAGGGAACTTTCCCGCAAAGCTCTCGGGGCAATACCGGACTCAGGCTGGAACCCGCGCTAAGGCAACGCTCGGGAGTGGAGCGAAGGGGGCGGTTGAGCCCGCATCCCCGGGGGAGGGGAACCGGGGGGCACTCGGCGTGTCGGACCCGCGTAAGCAAGGCACCCCTTGGAGCCGCCCTGGGGGGTCCCCGGCGGGTCTGGGGGGACGGCGGCGTTGCGAGGGTGGCTCGACCGGCGGCGTTGGGTGGAGCGCGGAGAAAAGCTCACGGCACAACCGCGCACCGCACACAGGCGGACCCCGGGCCGGGGCGCTTGAGCACCCTCAACCTGTTTCCCTCGGGCAAGGCCGCAGAGGGCCTCGGTCAGAAGCGCCTCGGCCTCGGTCCTGCAGCCTCAGTAGGAGGGGTCCCGGTCTGTGTGGACCCCCCGTTCCCCGGCGCGGCCCCGGCGAGGTTGGAACCTCACGACAGGGTGGGAGAGGGCATCGCCCACCGGAGCCGGCACGAAGCAGAGACGAGGAAGAGGCGGCGGGGGGGGGGGGGGAGGGGTAGGAGGGAACGGGCCGAGGCGGAGGGGCCGCGAGCGCAGGTTGGGGAGAGGATTGCAGCCAGCCCGGACTGGTGGGGGTTTAGCACTCCTCTGGCAAAGGACGAAATCCCTTTGAAAGGGCGCTAAGCAGCCTCAAGCCAAAGTGGCAGATGCGGTGAAGAATGCGAATGGGATAGAGCCTCGCCGTTCCCAAAGCGCTTCGGGAACTGCACTGGGACCTCCAGCACCGAGAAAAGCTGGAGAGCCCAAATCTCCCCATTCCCTTCTCCCGCCCGGCCCTCAAGAAGCTAAGAGAAGCAGAACCATTACAAAAAACAAGAAGAGTGAGGCTCAGCCAAGCTGCAGCAGCAACCGGCAGCCGGGGGCTGTCTTCCCAAACCGGGGGAAGCTTGCTCGGAGCCTGGCATTCTGTTTCGCAGCCTAGGAAACCTTAAGAAGCTGGTACTTCCCCCCTCCCTTCTCTTTCCTCCCAATTGGTCTGTAAATATTAACAAGGTTGTGGGCTATTCTTTCACACAGAGTGGAGTTTTCTCCTTTCTTCCTTTCTTTCCTTTATTTTCTCTTTCCCCCTTTCCTTCTTTCCCCCTTTCCTTCTTTCTCCCTTTCCTTCTTTCTTTCCTTTCCCCTTTCCTTTCCCCTTTCCTTTCCCCTTTCCTTTCCCCTTTCCTTTCCCCTTTCCTTTCCCCTTTC
>JASSUY010037734.1:0-27212 GCA_032466535.1 Forpus xanthops | reverse complement strand
AGGATCACCTCCCTCATTCTGCTGGTCACACTCCTTTTGATGCAGCCCAGGATACAGTTGGCTTTCTGGGCTGTGAGCGCACACTGCCGGCTCATGTTCATTTTTATATCGACCAACACCCCCAAGTCCTTCTCCGCAAGGCTGCTCTGAGTCTCTTCTCTGCCTAACCTGTAGTTAGCTTGCAGGAACTATTACATACTGGTTCACATGGAATACATAGTACAGAGGGCCAGCTGAAAGAGTGTCTTGGATGAAATCAAAAGATAGGGAAGTCAGAAATTACTGTCAGTGTTTTCAGTTAAAGATTAATATCTAAACTGGTACCCTAACATTGGAAAGCCACTTAGCTATGCTTTAATCTGTAGCAAAACTGAAAGAATGGTGTCAGCAAAGCTGCTGTCAACTTACTGTTCACAGTTTTGTCACTGTTCATGGGGAAACACCAGTGGATTTTGAAATCTTGCTTTTCAGTTTGTCCCTGAGAGTACCAGATATTCTCAAAAGCTGTGGGGGGGCATTACCCTCATCCTTATCTAAACCTGTATGCTTCCAGCATTGCGCAGAACTTGAAATCACTGAAAAGGTAATATAAGGTCATTTTCAGGAGCTTTGTTGTCACAGAAAAGCTGTGCCTTTGCTCAGTTTATCCTAGGACATCAGTAGCGCATCAGTTTTTAAGTCATTCTCCTTGAAGGATGTAACTTTTTGGAGCTGTTTGAACATTCAAAGCAGTGGCCAGCCTTGACTACAGCGCTGCAGTGTGGGGTGTCTCTAAGTATAAACATCTTTAGTTGTATTATGCATCACAGAGCGCTCTTAAGGAAGCTTTACCCCTTTCAATTTGGCAAGCTGCAGTTGATTGCTGTTTTGGCCTTCTAGCTGGCTTGCTCTATTGCTTTAGTTCTGTGTGTGTGTTTCTAAGCAGGCAAATGCAGCTGTAACTCTGAATTCTTCCCCTTGTGTTGAGTCTCGTACCTGAACAGATTGGTGCAGAGGTTGCAGGGAGCCCTGTTTGCATGCTCTGTTTACATGCCTTCACCTCATTTTGCTGCTGCAGCTTGGCATTTTTAACAAACTTCAGTTTCCACTTCTGTGAGCAAGAGCTGAGGTTTGGTAGTTGAGAAGTCAGAAGACTCAAATTGCCTCCACAGGAGCTGATGTTGGTTTGTTTTCAGCTCATGCTCATCAGAACTTTTGAACTCTCAAATATCCATCCCATGACTGTAGCTGGAGGTAGCCCTTGTCAACAGCCATCATTTCCAAATACTTTTGCCTGGAGACAGTGACAACTGCTACTCTGCTGTCTGAGGAGTTCTTATTGGTAACGTGACTGCTCCCAACTAATCTTTATGCTGCCTCTCTGGGAGGCAAAGCACCTGGTTTTCAGAAAGAACTAAACAAATCTCTTCCCCAGTCTTGCAAAAATGCACGGGGTAGATTTGTTCTGGTATTAGGAAAACATGGTAATCAAAGGGAGGAGACCTGAACTTGCTGGCACTAGAATAAAAGCAGTTTAAAGTTACCTATTGGTGGTTTCAGGTCTCCCTGAACAAAATTCCTCACATTTTTTACTTCTGAGCCTGCAATATGAGGAGATGGCAAATATTACAATGCAGCCCTCTGTTTTAATTAAACACCTGCTCCTTTGTTCTTCATTTAATTTGCTCAAATTGCCCATATAAAGCTTGTGAAGAAGGATTGCCATCTCCTGGGCAAGGCATACTAAGACAGTTTTCTCCATGCACTCAGAAGTTGAATTACCCTCTGCAAAGCAAGTTGACCTTGTATCATTTTCTACCATGGTTAAAAGTAACAGACACATAACACAGAGGCTTCCTTGTCTTGTTTGAATGTGCAGTGTGGCACTTCCAAAGGCAATGGGATTAAACAGGCTGGAACAAGTCCACTACACTGGGCTTTTGCTTGTGATAACCCTCTGGGTGCTTAATGGTATTTAGGAAGTATTGGATATTTGTTCTTAAACAAAAGTCATTTGTTGCACTGTGTGTCATGAAAGAACCTGGTGATTTTTAACTGCCTCTGTCTTAAGATCTATTTTAGAAGTCAGGATGCATGCAGTGTTCACAACTGACATGAATAGTCAGGGTTTAAATCGGAACTTGTGATGGTTTCTTACATGCAGGAGCCACACTTGGCCAAAAAGACTATTCAGAGATTTTTTTGTTCTCTGAAGCTCATCCTATATTTGTGATGTGGTGATGAGTGACCCAGAGCTGTGACACGTCTGTTGACGATGGCTCAGTCTGTCTCTGAAGACTGAAGACAAATGTCACAGAAGTTCAGTCACTGTGTTAACAGTGTGGTTTAGCAGTGCTGGCTTGTTCCCATTGACATTAAATGATGGCTCAGCCATTTCTTCCCCTTTACGCGATACACCTGTAGGGAATTAGATCAGTCCTGTGAACATATGTTAACAGGTAGAGTTGGCCTTTTCATTTCTGCCATCATCTCAGCATCCTGATTCTTGTTTCTGTTGTATGTGCTGAGCAGCAGGAAAAAAAAATTTTGTTGTTTTATGTTGCAATTTACAAAATCCATAAAGCTATTTTAATACTGTTTGGGGATGTCAGTTCACCAGAGTTTTGTATATTCATGTCTCAGTAGTAATGCCCTAGGTATGGAACATTCACCTTAGAAAAGTTTCCAGACCTTTCTTAGAAGCATGTCTTTCTAAAACTCCTAATACATCTTGTGATATCAAGAGATCAGAAGTTAGAGTTACAGCTGTCTCTAAATGCTGCAAAATTTGTCTGTGTAAACCTTAATTTAAGTGTAAACCAGCACAATAATGTATGGAAATTGTCTTATGTAATGGAATGTTAAAGGCTATTCTGACATGTGGTCCTTTTTCCTTTATAATGCATGGTTTGTAAATAACTACATTTCAGGATAAAATTGAAATAGGCCCTTGCTGGTTTGCTCAGAGATAAGTGCTCCATTCAGTAAACAGCTGATAGAAATGCTGGTTGAAAGGGGCCTCCAGAGGCCATCTAACCCAGTCTCCTACTTGAAGCAGGACTGTTGTTAATGCTAAATCAGGTCAGCCATGTCTTTGTTTAGCTGACTCGAAAACCTCTATAGATGGAGATTTCACAGCCTCTTTGGGCAGGTTCTTCTGCTGTACAGGTCTCTTGAGGATTCTCCATACCCCTTAGTGTCCAGCCTGAACGTCCCAAGCCATAATCTGTGACTGTGTGGCCATTTCCCCTGAAATAATCTGGTTGCACTGAGAAGGCTGTGCTTTTACCTTTAACTCTCCTTCAAGTATTTTCAAGGCTGTTGCTAGATGACACATTGGCCTAAATAATCACAGCTTGCTATGTCTTTACTCCTACATCACATAGAGTGTTGTGTGTAGTAAAATCCCCGTAGTGATGCAGAGTAACGTTAGTAAGATGCACTTATCAGCAGTATGATGCACTGTTTGGACTTCTGCTCCAGTATAGCTTCTTGAAGGGGAAGGCAGCAAGGGGAGAAGATGGCTGCTGTGAGCAGTGGAAGTGTTGTGTAACGTGCAGGTGTACTGCGGTCATCTGAATGGTTGGCTGGAGGTGTGACTGTGATGGGTATAGACTCACAGGAGATAATTAGGGTGGATGACTGAAGGGTGGTACCTGTCACTTTCTAATCTAGTATTCCTGATGTTCATACCTGTACCTGCTGTAATCAGAGTAAGTGAAAAGTCTGGAGGTGCAGCTGCTTTGAGACTGTGTCTGCTTGACACCTCTTGAAATAAATCAGTAGGTGAAACCGGTGATGTACCTGTTATGAAGAACTGCATTTCTCTGCTTTGACCCCTCTGCAGCGTTCCAACCCCCATGCTGCCTACCCCAACCCTGGACCAAGCACATCACAGCCACAGAGCAGCATGGGATATTCAGCTACCTCCCAGCAGCCGCCACAGTACTCACATCAGACACATCGGTACTGAGCTGCACCCCGATACCGTCAATGCACTGCTGGCAATGCTGCAGGACCAGCCACACAGCTGCCTGCCTGGAACCCGGCTTGGGCCACGAGAATGTACTGTACAACCTCACCTCCAACCTATCCGATCGCCACGATCCACCCCCTTCCACAGAGCGGAGTAGTGGCTCCCAAATTGTACCTGGTTTTGGGG
This sequence comes from Forpus xanthops, assembly GCA_032466535.1. NCBI lineage: Eukaryota > Metazoa > Chordata > Aves > Psittaciformes > Psittacidae > Forpus > Forpus xanthops. The sequence goes on along the minus strand of JASSUY010037734.1, from coordinate 23,071 downwards.
TTAGACTTGAAAAGAAAGTGCTAGCACAGTTTGTGTTGTGGATATGCTACTTCTGTAGTTTACTTGACATGGTTCAGACTGACCGATGCATTGTTTTCAGTGACAGTCTGTAGCAGTTGAAGCTGTGAAACGTGCTAGGGGCAAGCATTTTTGTTGTTGTATGTGGTGAGTTCTCTTGGTGTAACAACTTTATCTGACCAATAGTACACAACATCTTTGAACTGGTACTTGAAGCATACAGTATATATTACCATGGCAAAAAAGGCAAAGCAAACTAACCGTGACTCGGAGACAGTTTTGATAGACGTTTATTTTTAGTGACTTTTGTGGATGGTTCATATTCCACCCAGATCAATGTTTTATGACTGACACAATTGCTACGATGAGATTTTTTTAGGAACATGCAAACATTTGCATTCTTTTCCAGCAATTACAAATGTCCCAAAGATTAATTTCCAACATGAGTTCTTGGTTTGTTTTTTTAAATCTATGACTTGACTGGTATTAAAGCTGCTATTTGATAGTAAAATAAGTATGTTGTCATTGATATAAACATGTTTGGTTCAGCAAACAAACTAAACTGATTGTCATAGAGAGTGTTCTGTTTTATTTTTTCCTGTTGGTGTTACTGATTTGTGAGCATGCTTTGGGATTAAAAAAGCATGAGTGATATTTCCTGAAGAGGTGCGGCATCCGTTCAGCTCTTTCATCACGAGGTTTGAGAACCAGCTTGGTGTAGTGGGGGTTAAATTCTCTTCAGTTAATGATTATCATTTCGTTTTTACCATTCGCACGTCGTTTAGGGGTGCCATTCCTACAGCAGAGGAGCAAGGTGTTAGGAGAGCCTTAGAGTTTATGAGGAGAAACTTGCATACAATGTACTGTATCAAACTATTTTACATGAATGACACAAGTATTCTGAATAAAAGAAAAAATCAAACATTGTTAAAACAAGGTGTTATGTAATAAATTTATTTTTCATAAATCTGCACATGGCCTTTGTCTGTGTTTCTTTTATCAGCGACAGCACTGCCTGCCCTCTGTTACAGCCCTGTTGGGTTGTGTCCGGAGAATCGCTGTGTGAGGGGAATTCTTCCTGCAAGAGGGCAGGCTTCCATTAAGCTCAGCTTCCTGCTGAGGAGGGTGGGCTTTTAATAGCAGGAAAAAAACACAGTGCCTCTGTAAAACGTCACTCCCCCTGTTGGGTACCTGTGGCTGATGGGCTGGAGACATTGAATGTGGGGTTATTACAAGCCACCTTTCCTAGATCATGTGGCTCCTTTCATCTACGAAGTCTGGAGACATTCCTATCCAAGTAGTTCTTTGAAGGTTTCTGTAACTCATTCTTCCCTTGACATCTAACACCACACAGTGATTCTGACATAAATGTATGCAAGATTTATTTCTGCAAGTGCTTCATGTAGTGTGAATATCAACCAGTGGGAGCTATTCAAATGCACCGGAGCTGCAAACAAGGGGCAAAAGAAAAAGCAAATTGGTAGCCAGCCCAAAATGCAAACCATGTGTGAGGTAGAGATAAAATTATCTGTATGGGGTGTAAAGGTTTAAATGTCTCGGAGACTTAAAACTAAAGAAAAATCTGAGTGCAAGGTTTATGCAGCTTTAGTAATCTGTGTGATGCCCTCTTCATTCTGAAATAAGTAGTGTCAAAATCTGGCCTTCCTGAGATTTTCGAACACAAACACATAGGTGGGAGTGCCTTAAACTTCTTATTGGTTCGGTTTTCAAGTGAAAGCCTTTGCTTGTCCTTTCCTTAATTTATATTTAGGCTTTGAAGTTGCCTATTTACTATCATCTCCAGATTTTCCTTAAGTAATGAGAGCAACTTCTCTTTGGCTAAAGCACCATTAGCCTAGAATCTTTGCTTGCTTATTGATGCATATTAACGCATAACAGTTATTCATATTAATGCAAACCTTAATAGCAGTATACTGTGGTGTCTTCAATGCTTTGTTAAAAAGTAGCAGGCTGGCTTTAATTTCCTTTTTGCGAAGGGAAATGCATTCAGCTGACAAAAAGGACTCCTTGCCATTAGTTTGCACTTGAATTTTTCTATTAAGAAGGGTATGCAGTGTTATCAAGTAATTATAATAAAGCTAAATGGTACTCTGCATTTCGTTCTGAATAGCCTGCTACTCTCAATAATGTCATTCATTCTTCCTCCATTTTTAGTAGATGTGTTGCAGATTATCACAGCACCTGAGATCCTGCAGAGAAGTCTTAGTATTTGACTTGTAGTGAAGTCTGAGTCAGCTGGACATGGTGGGGGAGGAATGTGAGCTTGCTTTCTCTAGAACTGGAAAGGAATGTTTTTTCAATGCTCAGTATAGCCTCTGGTGCCTTCAAGACAGTGTATGTATCTGCTGCAGGTAAGGTTAATCTTGCCGTATTCATGGTAATTATAAATGGTCTTTTGCATCAAATAAGCTTTTTTAATACTGGCTTTGTGAATACGGAGGGCAAGGCTTTAAATTACTGTCCTGAACTGTTTGAAACAGACAATCCTGTCCCTGTTCTGCTCTGGGTTTTTTACATGAGGGTTACAGAAAGGGGAGGAAGAAGAAAGTGCCTTTGAGAACATTGAAAAGAAGAGGTGCAAATCCCCATGAGGGAGGTGGCAGCTCAGCGTGCAGCAGCGCTGCGTGAGCCGCAGCTCTTTCCTCACCTAGCACAGCTTTTTGTCACCAGACTTCAAAGCTTTTCATCTTTCACCAACAATTACCTGCACCCATCTGAGCATATTTCACATAGCTGGGTTCTGAGAGCCTGCCTTTTTGCTCTGATGAAAGAATATATTGTTTTTCTAGAGTAGGGTTGTGTTGAAAGCCAGCCGCAAGCTGAACTTGATGACAAATACACCAGCACTTTCACCTTGGCATTCTCAGCAAGCCTAGCTTACGGCAGCTCTGGATTTATCATACTGATACTCTGCTCTTGTGAGACCTCATTTGGAATATCGTGTGCAGTTCTGGTGTCCTCAACATAAAAAGGACATGGAACTGTTGGAACAAGTGCAGAGGAGGGCCATGAGGATGATCAGGGGACGGGAGCACCTCCCCTATGAAGATAGGATGAGAAAGTTGAGGCTGTTCAGCCTGGAGACCTCATAGCATCCTTCCAATGTCTGGAGGGGCCAATAGGGGTGCTGGGGAGTGACTCTTCATTAGGGAATGTAGTGATAGGACAAGGGGTGATGGGTTTAAATGTAAACAGGGGAAGTTTAGATTGGATCTGAGGAAGAAGTTCTTTACTGTAAGGATGGTGAGGCACTGGAATGGGTTTCCCAGGGAAGTTGTGAATGCTCCATCGCTGGTGGTGTTCACGGCCAGATTGGACAGAGCCTTGCGTGTCATGATTTAGTGTGAGGTGTCCCTGCCCATAGCAGGGTGGTTGGAATTAGGTGATCTTAAGGTCCTTTCCAACCCTAACTATCATTCTATAAGGACCCAGGTTCTTTAAGAACAACTTTTGCAATGGTCCCTTTTAAAGAGGGTTTCTGTGCTAGCAGTGGGAGGAGCAGTGTGAAGGAGTAAATGACCTTCCCCATGCGTATATACACATTGGAAAATACTGAACTCACTGAATTGTGCATGGCAGTGCCCAAGCAATGCCCCGTTGAGGGGTAGCCCACTGTTAGTTCAGTTCATGCTTTGCTTTCTCAGGGGTGGTACTTAGTGCAGGTGGCAGGTAAGAGCCATTGCCTGTTCAAACAATATCGCATTCCTTGGCATGTCATTTCTGCTAGGTGAGCTCCTCCGAAAGAAAAGAGCAGGTTCCTCTGGGTTTCTTTGCCAAGGGCCATCAGCAGCCTGAGTGTCTCACCAGCTACTGCATCCATGGTAGCTTCTTTAAAAGCTTTGTCCACGACATGGAGGAGCATGTTTCTGTGAGACTGACCATTAAATCATGGAATGGTTTGGGTTGGAAAGGACCTTAAAGCTCATCCAGTTCCAACCCCCCTGTCTCCTTCTAGACCACATTGCTCCAAGCCCCTTCCAACCTGGCCTTGAACACTGCCAGGGATGGGACAGCCACAGCCTCTCTGAGCAACCTGTGGCAGCACCTCAGCACCCTTACAGCAAACAACTTTGTAGCATCTAATCTAAATGCAGCCTCTTTCAGTTTAAAGCATTCCCCCTTGTTCTGTCATTAGTCACGTAGGATGTGCTAATTTCTGATCATTTCCGATTGGGATGTTATTTTATAGGAGGTGATGCTAACTCGACTCCCTGTTACCAGCTGCAGTGAAAAGAAGATGGCAAAGCATGAGTGGTGTGAAGCATGTAGGAGTTTGCCATGTCATGTGAAATGGCCTTAAGCTCTGTCAGAAGAGGATCTTAGAAGCTGCTCCTGTCATTTTCACCTTGTTTTTCTTGCCCGTTCAGTCAGTGAGAGAAGGGTTGGAGTCAGCCGCCCTGGTGTCCCATCCATTTCTTTCTAAAATTGCCTTTGGACAACAAGCAGCTCTTGTATCTCCCCCAGATCCATCCTGGCTTCACTAAAAGGCAAGCTGTGATCTCTGCCTTCCATGTGTGGTGGCTGTTGATGATTTTATGGGCACAGTTTGGCTGACACCGAGTGGGATAATGGAGGTGGGATGGAGCTTGCAGGATCTCACGGTGGTTATTGTGTATCAGACAGGAAAGGCAGATAATTTCCCAGCGCCAGTGGTGCAGTTGCAGAGCTGCTATTGGGACTGCACATTGCCATTGTAAGCTCAACCCGTTTTCTTCAGGAAGAGTGATGTGCTCCCTGTGAGCAGCTCTTTCCTCTTGGGTAGCACAGCTGTCTCGGCATCTTCTCCAGGCTGTGGTGACAGTGCTTCAGAACGCCAGCTCTGAAACAGGTTAATAGCCTGTGTCCGGTGAGACCAAGGTAGATGAGCTTAATTCAGTGTAATTTGCTTGTCACAGCTATGGATAAAGAACAGTTAGTGAAATAACATGTCAGATGTCTGAATGACGGGATGTACAAACTGTGCTCTGGCAGTAGGAGAGGGAGGGAAAAGGTGATTGCCCTTTGAAAGGAAAGCAAACAAAGCTGCTTCTTCCACTAGGACTCCTGTGGAAGTTAGGAAGATAGTTCCTGTCCCCGAGGGCTTCAAGCAGCCTCTGTGTTGGTGGCTGGCTGCAGCGGTGGCCGAAGGGAGCTATCTCCAGGGTAATGTCTGTAGTTAAAGAGGTCCTGCACTGTAGAGCTTGGCACGGGTGCTGATGTTAACAAAGCCCTTGCCCTGGGGTGATGCGCACTAGCTCCAGCCCCGGGTGGGAATCTGAACAAGCCCCATCACTGCTCTGAGAGCACCCCCGTTACAGGGCACTTCTCAGCCTCCTGGGGTCAGGGAGTCTTTCCTTGGCCTCCGCACTGAGTTTGACTTTTGACTATTGCTTTGCATTTCAGGTCCTACCCATGTGAGCTGGGTGTTCCGTCTGAGCCAGGCAAGGTGGAGAAAGGGCTAGTGCAGGAGTGTGTGTTACTCAAGCAGCGCAGCACATCTTGGCACAGACCCTGCCCACAGGAATACGAGGGACAGCCTTCACTGAAGATATCCAGGGAGCGTTTCCATTTCTCAGCCTGGGATATGGGAAAGCTGCCGTGTGCTCGGCGCAAGCCTTGGGTTCATACGTGCGGAAGCTTTGGATTTGTAGTGCTTCACTTGGTGTGTTTGAAGAGCAGCAGCCCCCCTGCCACACCACAGCTACATAAGGAATGCAACCAGCTGACTCAGGAAGGAGGGAGATGAAGCAGGGATTTCTCTAAGGGAAGTGCCTACAAGAGTGCTGAGATTAGAGCTGGAAGCCTTGAACAGATGCTGGTGGAAGGCCCCTGTTAAACGCTTCCCAAAGACACACCACAAGAAGGCAGAGAGGTGTGGTATTGCCCTATGAGGTGTAAAAAGCACTGCTGTCTTTAGTGGGAGCTCATTCCTTCTCTGGGTAGCTGTGCCAAAACCTGTCCATGTTCTACGTTTGTGTTTCCAGTTTATGCAGGTCACCTGTAGCATCACCTGGCTGCTGTTCCCACAGCCACAGCAGGGAGTGCACAGGGCTGCTCTCATTGGTCAGCCTTTCAGTCACGACTGGTTTGCTGTTCACAGTGTTTTCCAAACACACCTGGAGCTGTGGGGCTGAACACGAGGGCTGTGAGGGGGGAGCTCCCCTTGGTTTGTTTTCAGCACACTGCACACGTGTGCCCACGGGCAGTGGGTGACCCCAGGGTGCTGCAGCCCCAAGTTCTGCTCATGGGGGCCGCTGTGTTTAGGGGTGCAGGGGCCCAGGCAGGGGAAGGGATGATGTTACTTTTGCTTCCATCACAGGCTTTTGCAGAGCATTGTGAAACTGGGCAGGAAAACCCTCTGTGGGCAGAGGACACTGAATACAGTATATGGATGTCATCAGTGTTGTTGAATTGACAGTTTATTCCTTAATGAAAAGCATTCCCAGAGACAGAAGTTCAACATCCACACTGAACACCACTTTCACTGGCTGGAAACCTAATTAATTAATTGCCAAAATTGCTTTCCTTGAAAGAAGCAACTTAAATAGTATTTCAATAGATTAACTTCTGGTCCTTCTGGTTACAAAGGCACCCGTATCAATCCTTAACAATCCTTGTGTAATCCCCAACAGTGCCAGGATTTACGGTATTGATAATGCTGACTATTTATGCATTTTTCATTAATACCTAAGAGCTATTCAGAACAAGATCCTGTGCATAAGGAGCAAGGATCCAGCAGTGCTGCAGTGGATGTACCTGTTCCTGAAAGGTTGCTAATCCTCATGGCGATGTATCATGGCAGATTACTGTATATATGTATGCATTTTTTCCCCTTCTTTGTATTTCAGTGAATCATTTTATTGAACGTAATTCCTTTGGCTCTGCTGAAAAGCACAGGAAACGGGAGCATTCTGCAGAAGAGGATTTCTGCAGAGATTTCAGCCAGTTGTCAGCAGGCTGAGCAGCAAGCTAAAACCGTCAGTCCCCTTCTCTAATCCTAGGAGTGATGCTAAAGGCCACTGAAGGTTTCCCCCAAGTTCTGTACCTGGACAGGAATGCACAGATGGGAGGTGGTTTTGCACCACTTTCCCTACAGGGGACCAACACCTGCAGAGATATTCTGCATACCCCTGGTGAAGCAGTGAGATTTCCCACCTTCACCTCCCAGACCTTGGGCTGAAGCTCAGCCTTAGAGCATCAGCAGCTTGAAGTCAGCAGATGCAGTCTGGGATCAGCATTCCCCAAATAAGTGTCCCCTCTGCACCCTCGAGTGTCAACACTGCCCCGTGCTGGGGTCCTCCCCAGCCCCATTGGTGCTCAGCTGCTCACGAAGACAAAATCCATCTCTCACAGCCCTCATCTGTGGGACAAAGCCAGTGCTGGGCCGGAGCTGGTGGGTGACCCCATGGAGCACCGCTCCTCCTGTGCCAGGGGCTGGGCAGAAGCAGACATCAGGACCAGTGGTGACTGCAGCTCAGAGCCTTGCGATGGCCACTGCACATCGCTGTTCAATGCTGCACCACATCAAAGAGGGTCCAATGTGAGCAAACATAGCTCAGGCTCCATTCCGAGCTCTTCCTGTTCCAGCCTCACACAAAGGGTCTTGTTTCTAATGCATGTTTTAGCTTCCTTCGGAGGGCTGCTGCATTCCTGTCGCGTGCCTTGTGGCTGGGAGAAGCCTGCGTTTGCTACTTGGAGTGTTCAAATGCTTGATATATAGAATCTGTTCTCTGGGAAAATGCCTCAGGGTGGAATGTGTTTAATAGAGAGAGGCTAATATGTGAGTGATTTATCTCATTTTGGTAAGTTCGTGCCTGCAATTCAATAACCCCATGAGCTACACTTAACTGTATTCAATAAAGATGATCTAAAGGAGATGTTCATGCAGGTGAAGGATTCAAGAACTGGAGGGAAGGATGTTATAAATAAGTGGGCTCGAAGTAAACAGGGAGCTCAGGCAGAACCCTTCCCTGGGATGTGTCTCGAGCATCATTAAGCCAGTACAAATGGCTCTGCGAACTGCAGTGATTTCTTTCTCTGAAAGGAAAAAGCTGTGTGAGAGACTTTCATTAGGGAGCAAATGCCACCTTGTGCTCTGGCTGTGACCCACATCCTGCAGCAATCCTTCGTCAGCCTTCATCGTGGGCAGCATCCCTGACAGAGCGTGCCGGGTCAGCTTGGAACAAGGCAGTGCTAGAAGGGCACAGGAAGGTGAGTTCACAGACAGCCAGAGGAGAGAGGTGGGACAGCCCAGGGCTTCATTCTCCACCTGCTTTGTAAATCCTTTAGGCACGTACCTGGGTGCACAAAGCGCTTCTTTACAGATAATGCCGCATGCAAGCTATATGGCAGCATGACAAGGAAATACAGCCTCTAAATAGCTGTTCAGGGCTGTAATTGCCCAGTTTGAATGTAAAACTAAAGTAAACAGCACTGACAGCTGAGTCACCCCATTGCAGAACTGAAGTGCTTCAAAGTTAGGTCTAAAAACAACCTTGTGTTCTTCTCTAAGTCACTGGCTGCATGGAGGAGAAAAGGGACCTGGAAAGGCAGTGCTGACAGTGACTGCATAAAGGGCTCTGGGATAAGGTCTGAGTGGTGTCCCCAGCCTGGTGCTAACAGTCAGCATGGCTGTATGGGAATCCAGTGCCAGCGGCTCCCTGCAGGAACAGGCTCTCAGCCTCTGCACCAACAGCCAAGTGCAACAGCCTGACCCATAAAGCTTTATGGAATGACATTATCCTAAGCCCAGAGTGTCCTGCTTCAGGCTGTGTGTGTGCCAGCTGCAGTGCTGCAGTGTTTTACTGACACGAGGGCTTTACCAGGGAATGCATCCATAGAACCTCCTGCCCAGGACTCAGGGCAAACAGCAGCAGGTCCCTAACAGCTCACTCGGCACTGGGGTTTGCAGTGCCATGCCATTCCTGCAGGGAGGTCCCTTGGGGACTGTCTTCTTCCTGGATACTCATCACAGTGCAATGGAGATTCCCACTGTGCCTGCAGCAGCGATGCTCTGCTCCCCCTTCAGAAAAGAGAAGGGACAGGACTGGGTGCAGGAGCAGCTGCAGGTGTAGAGTGGTTGCAGCCTCAGGACAAAAGATCAGGGTTTTCCACCTAACTGAAGGAAGAGGTGATAGAAGAGGCCTGAGGACAGCAAACAGGTCACAGCTGTTCACCACCTCTTCCCAGCCAACACCTTGAGGCGTGGAGCAGAAGCAGGAGGCAGCAGCTTTGAAGCAGAGAGGTGCTTGTCCTTACACATAGAGCTCTGCCGTGGGGAGCCGTCAGTGCTAACCGCAGCTTCAGGCTGGGGCAGGGGAACACTACAAAAGGAAAATCATTTAAAGGATGCTGGCTACAGAGACATCAGCCCTGGCCCAGGAGGTCCCTTCAGTCCCTGGAGGTGTGGGAGGAGAGGTTGGGAGGTGCTGCAATGGGTTCACCCTCTCCTCACCCTCCTCCTATGGCATCTGCTGCTGTCAGGGACAAGCTGTGGGGTGGGATGGACATTGGGTCCATAGGGTGATGGCTCTGTATGACATGCAGCACTGCATGGTCGGGGTGGCTGTCCCTGACCCACCACATGAAGGTCACCCTGCAGCTAAGCCCAGCAAGCACACGTGCAGAGAACACTCTGTGCTCAGCCCTCATCCCTCAGCGCAGCAGCTGGCCCGGCGCAGCTGGAGCCCTTTGATGTGGAATGCATTTGTGTGCTCACAGTCCCCAGAGCCCAAGTATCCAAACACTGAAATGCCATCACTGCAGGGAGATGAGTGAGGAAAGACACCAAGCAGAGAGCATTAGAGGAGGGAGAGGCAAAGGCACCCGAGCCCGGGGGGCACCACTGCTGGTACCCTGGGTCCTGCTGCTGGCACCACCAAGAGTGTGGGTATGGCTGGAGGGAGCAGGAAGGAGCTGGGGAGCTGCAGCAAGGAGGGCAGATGAAGGAAAGGACAAATGTCAGCACCAGAAACACCTCAATCTGTGCAAGGCACCATGGTATACGCGGTACCAGCTCCTTTTCTTCCTTCTTCCTCACTATTTATTTAACTGGAATAAAGAAACCAGCTCTTCTCAGCCCTTGTGGAGGCTCCAGTGCCTCTGGTGCCCAGACCCTTCTCAAAGCCCAGCAGCCATTGCTAGAAGTCATTCTGAGGAAGCAATAGGTCTTGTTCCTACTCTTCTCCATCACTTCCACACATGGGGCTGGCATCAAAAGCCTGGGCTGAGGCACAGCCAGATGCTCAGCTTATCTGGGATGGAGCTCATGATGGCTGGAGCACCGGAAGGGATTTTCTGAAGCACGTGGCACAAATCCGGCAGCTTTGGTTTTCCTGCTGCTTTCAGAAGGGACTTTTCCTGGCAATGAGCTCATCTGTTTGTAAGGTTGGCAAGGGAGGACGAATCACTCCCAGAGCATGGGCTGTACACAGCCTCCCAGCACCTAGCCTGGTCCTCCCAGGGCTGAAGGAGGGGATGCCTGGCCCTGGCATCCCACACCGCCCATCTGGCCAGTCCAACGGGCTCAGCAGGAAGCACAGATATACTCAGGTCAGTGGGGTGAAAGTACACAGTTTGGAAGGACATATCAAAGCACTGCAGCCAGATCTGAAGGAACAAGTCTGCCTGAGCCCTGAGCCCGGGACAATCTCCAGAAGTTTCTTTAGGTCATTTCTGTGCCTTTCCAAATGTTTTGGAGAGGACATTCTTTTCCAGCTGATTCAAAGACAGACTAGTGTCGATGTTTTTCCAACGGCTTTCCAAGTAGGTTTTTGAGCAAGGCTGCACAGGCCAGGAAGGGAAATAACAAGAGTGTGCAAATGCCTTGGAGGGCAGAAAACATCTCTTCTGAGTTGCATTTGTTCCTCGGTCTTTCCAGAAAGGAATGTTATTTTTCCCTTTGGTTGTTGAACTGTCTGTAGCTGCCATTTATGTAAAATACCTCCTAATGTTTGTCCCAGCTGCCTTTCCACTCAAATCCACAGAAATACTACATATCATATTGAGCACTGATATACTGCTTCAATGAAATCCCTTCCTCTGACACTCTGCAGTTCTTTCTTTAGCATCTCTGATTGCTGTTTTGCTTGCACACACTGTGACTGTTTCACACCCTGTTGGGTCTCAGCAGCGGTACCCCGGTCTCCTACACCAGCACTGGTGTAATAAAAAGCGAGGGAGAAACCTGGAGTAATGTGAAAGACAGCCAAAATGGCAAATCTCTCTTTCTCTCCCTCAGATCTGAATAAACCAACCCTTATAAATATGCAGAGTAATAAAACCCTTAATGCAGCATGATTAAAAAGTTATGGTTCCCCAGCAACCCACAGTCGGCTGCACCAAGGGTCTGAGGTGCCTGGCTTTGCTCTTCAATTTATGCCTTCATCTGCCTCAATGCGATGCAGCTGGGTTAGGGTTGCCATGGGGATGGGAGGTCAGGGTCTGCGCTGGTGTGAATGTGGAGAATCTATCTGGTCCCCTGCCCTCCCGTGTTAAGCATCTTCCAGCCCGTACCCAGCACAGGTATCCCTCTGCCTGGCACCTGCCTTCCAAGCCCCTTTTTTAATGCATCTTTTCCACTGCATTCAAGCTTCCTAAAATGCTCCTTTTTCTTTTTTGTGTGTTTTTAGTCCTCAGTTGCTGGTGAGGCTCAGCACACTGCCTCCTTCACCTCCTTCATCAGCCATGGGTCACCTATCCGACCCTCTCCTTCTCTCTTTTCCCTATATACTCTTGCTGGGGGCACAAGCACCCACTGACCCCTTTCAGATGAGGGCTCAGAGAATCATTTGTGTAAGATATATTTGATGAATGACCTGAATCTTTTGCTGTTTCCAAAACCAGCAGGTGATCACATGCCACCCTGTCTGCTAAGGGTGATGTATGAATCTAGCCCCCAGATTACCCCCCTAGTGATTTATGAATCTAGACCCCAGCAATGGCCCCTAAGGCAGCCAAATACCACTGGGTACAATGGAATATCCAGCTGGTTTTTGCAGGGGAGCTTTGTGAACAATGCAGGTAGGGAATCCTGTAGAGAGGAGCAAACCCAAAACAAGAACAAGGTATGAATTCTGTGAGAGTAATGAGGAGACCTCAGCCAGGATATATGAGCTCTCTGTCACACCAGGACTTTAATCAAGACAGAGTGTCTTTCTCACAGATTCACTCCTGCTCAGGCAGGAATTGCTGGGCTGGATGCAGGAGCTCCCAGCTGTGGTTTTATGGCTGGTGTTATGCAGAGGTCAGAGCTGCTGATGGTAATGGCCCCCCCGGCCTCTCAATTTATAACTCTATGAATTTCAAACTGCTCATTCAGTTGTAACGTTTGTAATTTATACTGAGTGAAATGTCACCCAGTCAGTGACCAGAACCAATGCCACGTGGCTGCTGCCACAGCCCGAACCTGGGAACGGCAGCCACAAGCAGCTCCCATCACTGCAGCCCATCAAAAACCTGCTTTGGAGGAGTCGGTCGCACAAAGAAATCTGAGTGGTGCAAATGCTCCTTCCGGGTGGGACACGGACCTCCCGTGACATCTGTGCACTGGGAACGTGGAGAGGACATGGAGTGTGAACAAAGCACTTGGTGATTTGCACAAATCTCTCTACTGGCATCTTTCCTCCCTCTCTGTCATCACCTTCCCTCATAGCAGGTATCCTTCTTACTCTTCAGCTTTTCCCCCCTGTAGTTTCCATGTTAAATTACAACTTGAGTAGGACATGTCTACCTCTGCTTTCTGTACCATGACTATCCATTCAATTCCATAATCTCTGTTTAATTTTCAGCCGCTGCATCTGTAGAGAACATTAGTCAAATTCCAGAACAGCAAAGAGATTCTCAGATTTTCTCCTTCTTTTTTGCTATAATTTGAATATGATTACAACTGGAGACTTAGAACTGGACAGTTCCTTGTAAATGAGAATCCAGGATTTACAAACACCCATCTCCTCCTTTCTGCCTTGGTTTTGTGGTGATTAATGGGTCTTTAGGTCAAGGGATTTCACCTCCAGAGCAGCACATCTGCTGCAGAAGAGCTAACCATGTGCAGGTTCTGCCAGCAGCATTAGAGGGAAGATACCGGAGCAGTTTGGAAGTGAGTTGTTCCTGATCTGTTCCCTCTGGTCCCTGCAAGGTGCCAAACAGCACTCCCATCTTTAATGGTAGCTCATTCCTTCTCCAAGCCTTTACACCATAAGGATGTAACCCAACAACATGAGCAGCCTTAGAGCACTCAGCCACTCATGAGGTTGGGACTGTGAAGGGATGAGCATGGTCAGAATACAAACCCAGCCTCAGCTGCGTTGGGCTCTTCCTCTTCACTGTGGCTGCAGTGCATAAAGGTGATTTTATTTGGGGACAGAACTCACAGAAGAGGACTGGGCATGGGAGCAGCCCATGAAGCCTGGCCCCAGCCATCAGCACTGCTTGGAAGGAGAAGCAACCTCTGGATAACTCCCAGGTCCATTTTGAAGGATAAGCACCTGGCTGTTAGTGTATTTAACTAGCAGTGACATTGGCTGAGCTGCAGGAGAGGTGGCTGGGCAGTGGGAAGTGGATGGGAGCTCTGTGGAGGGGTAGCACCTCTGCCATGATCTGCAAAGGGGAGGCACTTCTTGTACTTCCTCTTGGGATGCTGCTGGTGTTACCCAGACACAAGTGGTGCAGCTTAAATGCAACCATTCAAGCACTTGTGAGATTGGTGAAAATCACACAGTGTGAAGAGCAAAAAGGGGACAGCTTGGCCATTGAAATTAATGGAGCCAGGGTCACTGGGAATTCTTGTTAACCCAGGCTGGCTTTGCTCTCCTAATATTCATCATGAAGTGAGGCCTCCTCAGTTGCCCTGAGCTCTGTGACCACAGTCACATGGACACAGGGAAGCTCCTGCATTTCCCTTTAAGACTGATGCATAGGCATAGCAGAAATTGCCTCATGAAGGTTTCCCAAGATCAGCTTCTGTGCAAGTCTGGTCTGCGACTGCTGTGCTGGAAGTGCTGAGCATGCACTATCAGAGCATGTTGGCTGCCTTGTCTTTGGGTTAAGGGACCCTAGGTAAGATCTGGGCATATGCCACCTTCCTTCCCAGCTGGGTGCTGCCAGGGAAGAGCTGCTTTCCCATTCAGCTGAAGGTGCAGTGCTTCCCAGCCAGGCAGTTGGTCTCCATGGGGTGCCATGGGCATGCCCCAGCCCTGCCCCGGCCTTCTACACATTTCTTGCAGCTCTAAGGGTTTTTCTGGCAAGTTTGGTTAAAGACTTATTTCCTGCACAGCCATCAGGTCGAGATCCACAAGGTCTACTATGATCATCATGTGCAGGGTAGAGTCAGGCTGCAATCTGGTACTGCGGGCATGGCAGCCTGCCTGGCTATCACCCCCCTGTTCCCAACCTGCAGCCCTTCTTGCTGTAAGACCAAGCCCTACCAAAAAGAGACGTATGGAACTTGTAAGAGCAGAGACAAAGAGGTGAGGGCAATGCCTCCAGCCCCAGTGCTGAGTCCCGCCAGGTCAGTGCTCCCTGTTCATGGCAAACAGACCTGCCCTGCATCCCTGGCATCCTTCCCCCTGGGAGGGATCGCATACTTCGGCACAGGCACAGCCAGCGCGGCTCCAGGGCAAAGGGGTATTTTTGGCTGCGCGTGTGAAGGACCGGCTGGGAGCTCTGCCTCACCGGGTCCAGCCCTCAGCAGCTGCGGGCCGTCCCCTCCTCCGGTTCCACTCATAAACAGAACCCTGTCACACCTTTCCATCCCCATTTTCCTCCCCCAGTAGTTAAATCTCTCCTAATTTCTGGCCCATCCCCATTCTCGACCGCTCATTCCCGAGGTGGTTTAGCTGACCTGTTTTCTGCCTGGCCACCTGCCGCAGGCAGGCAAGATTCCATCTCTTGGCTCCGCGTTTCCAAGCGCTCGTTGGAGCGACAAACGATGGGGAACTCGGAGAGCAGCACCCAAGTGTAGTACGGGATCGCACCATAAGAGGGAGATGATTCCCTGTGGATTTTTCTGGGGGAGCTGTAGACCCGTCGCGAGTAGTGGGCGCCAGTGGAAAAGGTGGGCTAAAGGTCTGGCAGAGATGGGGACATCTCAGGATCCCTCATCTCACCTCCATGGGTTTATCACAGGAGGTTGTCGGAAAGGCCACTGCACCTGAAGGAGAATTTCAGGTATTCCAGTGCGCTGCAACACAAAAAAGGGCTGCAAGCATTTCCAGCCAAATTATTTTAAACATTATTCTCCGTAAAGCCAGTTTCTAAAAGCCCCACAGAAGGAAAAATGAACTTTGTCACAAAAGCAGGCTTCCTCCTCCAAGGGAAGGAATGTGTTCCCGAAGTCTGAAGGGCACACCTACACTGTCTTGAACTTCTACAAAGAAGGGGAAAACCAGATCAACCGAAGAGCACGTACCAGTGTGGGTACCTTGTGTTACCACAGCCGGCTGCCTCGAACAAGGGCACCATGTACCCCGTGATTATTTCTGGAAAGGATTTGAATCCAGAGACAAGGTGTGAGACATTTTGAAAAGCCTTTGTTAAAGCAGTGAGCAATTTCCCACCTCCTCCTCCTCTTCCATCACACCTTTTTCCCCCTTCTCTCCAAGCCCTGTTGCAGGAGGTTAAGGAACAGAATTACATCAATTGCCTTTTTCTTCCAGACCAATGCAGACATTGTTTTTGCCAAGACTGTTTGAAGCTGGAAAGGGCCTGAACTTGGCCGAGTTCAAAAGTGTCTGTGACAGTCTGAGAACAAACTGAAGGGTGCAACATGGGGTGGCCAGCTCTGCTCCCCCTGCATTGCAGCAAACATAGCCACAGAGAAGCTTGTACGTGCTTGCTGTTGCCTGCTTGTCATGAGGAAGAGGGCAGAGAGGAGAGAAGCATGCTATGAGAGGCTACAGTGGAAACACCTCAGCACATTTGCTGGGCAAGGGTTCATGGCTGCCAGGCCTTTGTGGGGAGGGAGAAGGGCAACAGAGACTCAGAAGATGCTAAACAAAGTCAATAGGCAGATGCCAAGCAAGAAAGTCTCTTCTGGACTGATCTCAAGCAAGAGGAATGGGAGCAGGGAAGCACTCATGCTGGGAGGAGAAGGTGGAGCAGGCCTCTAGTAGGCTTGGTCTTCTCCCATACTCCCATCCCAAGGGAACTTGTGTCAGTAGAGCATGCAGCAGGTCCTGGACACAGGGAATGAAGCAGTGATAATGCTGCAGCCCTTCAGTTTAACACCAAGTACTGGTGGGAGAAAGAAGCATCCCTTCTCCCAGCTCTCAGAGGGTGCCACATGGAAGCACAAAGTGGAGGTTGCTGCTCCACAGCTGGTATCAAGTTTGCTCAGGGTGATGAAGACAAACTCAGATTTCTTCCAGGTCTCTCACATGATGCTGCAGCTCCCACATGGTGCAATGGAAGTGGCAGCAGGCCAGAGACACTAGGACATCACCCACAGCACTTCACAACTCACCTGTTACATTTTAAAAGGAATAATGAAGGAAAACAGCAAATGAGGCTGAGTGGATGGGGACAGCAGCACAGGTGGAAATAACCAGCAGTGACAGTGTGGCCTCAGCTTTCTCTTTCCACTCAGTAAGTGCGACAAACCTTATCTCTGAGAGAGCCATCAGCTACAAGCATTCCCTG
The DNA here is from genome assembly GCA_032466535.1 of Forpus xanthops. Lineage (NCBI taxonomy): Eukaryota > Metazoa > Chordata > Aves > Psittaciformes > Psittacidae > Forpus > Forpus xanthops. The sequence continues at coordinate 6,418 of JASSUY010037734.1, read as the reverse complement.
AGCTCTTTGCCTATCAAAAATGGTGACCCCTCGGAGAAGGTACTCATTGACTTCTCAGTCAAGAGAGAATTTTGCACCGGTTCTCCAGTACTGCTCTATCTCTCTTGCTTCTGTGAGAGCAGGAACAGAGCAGCTCCAGGATGGGTCCAGGTACAACCGCTCTCCAGGCAGGACATCAGATGGGACATCTGGAGGAGCAGGAGGGTGACTGGAAATCTCCCCTGTTTTTTTCTCAAAGCATAATAAGGGAACAGGAGCCATAACTATATTTTGCCAAAAAAAAAAAAAATGTGATTCTAGGCAGGATCCTTCAAAGACATCCAAGGGACACTCCCTTGTCCTTTGCAGAGCATGCTGTTGATCTGTTCAGGTCATCAGATTGCTCTCCAAATGGTTGGCATCTCCCCACAGAAAACTTAGTAGGTCACAAGAAATTTCTGCTTCATCATGCTGAGAACAAATTGGGAAATGAAAGGTCTGGACTTGCCTTCCCTTTATTGCCAGGAGGACAATGTTGTGAGCAGTTGTTCTCTAAAACTAAAAGCCATCATCACCAAGGCAGCTCCATTTGTAGTATCTGAGCAGCCTAACAGCAAGTTTCTCACAAGGTAGGATAACTGTTCCTCCAGTAAGCCCCTGCCTAGGTCAGAGCTCCTTTATGTTAGACACTTCACAAAAGCACAATTGCTTTTCCAAAGAGCTGGTGGTTCCTCTAAGCAAGACAAAGTGACGGAAGGAAAAAGCTCCACATCACAAATGGTATTTCCAGACTTCCTCTAGAGGCACTCCAGTACTACTGTAGTCAGTGCTCTGGCTTCCCTTAACTCCTTGGGGAGCTCCTGGGGCAGATGGCAAGTCCTGTTCTTCCCAGGTTATCTCAGGAACCAGTGATGAAGTGATCTCAAGTGGTTTGAGTGAACTTCCTTCCTTTATGGAAGGAAACCCTAGCAACTGTCCCCTCATTAGGCAGTAGAGGCCTATGCAGAAGGACACAGAACATCAGGATTTATTAGTCCCATGGCTCACACAGTTCCTTGATTTAGGCGACTAGAAAAACCTTCTTGGCACTCCATGACCTGGCTGGATCTGGTTACAAATCTTTAGCTCATACTGACTTCACACTTGTGTTCCATGACCAGTTGAGAAAACCCACATTTCATCATAACATACCCATTATGATGCCAGTGAATAACAGTTTGTATCAGGTCATGAGTAGCATAATCTGCTTTCTGCCTGTGTCTGTGTTTGTATTTCTGCGGTCCCTTTAGAAAAAAATAAAGGAGAAACAAACCCAAACCACTGTAAACTGCATCGCGTTAAGTGTTGTACGAATATCTAGTTACGAGTTGCTCCCTGTGCTAAGGCGTTTACGGGCAGTGTATGTGAGAAGTAACAACACACGGGTGTGTTCAAGGGCATCATTGAAGAGCTGGGAGAACATGAACCATGGTTAGGGCGGTTGGGGAGCTGAAGCTGTGCCATGTTCCTCTCAGAAGCATGCTGTTTCCCAAGGCACATGGCCAAGGTGGAATTCACTGCTCCAGCCCCAAACCCGCAGTGAGGGGCAGCAGAGCCTGCTTTGGTCAGGTACTGCTTTGTCTTTTTGCATGCAGAAAGTTGAATCATTTTGAGGAAGGAAATGTGGGTAACTGACCCTTTGGTACAGGCATCATCTCCCTCTGGAAAAGAGGGAGGAGGATGTCCTCAGCAACCACATAGATAAAAGGAAAGTAAAATTCAACATCCATTGCCTTTTGACATTGAACTTCTTATTACATGCAGATTAATTTCCAGTGATGCTTTGAGCCCAAAGAAGTTAATTTGCTTTTCATGAAAATATCTTCATTTTAACTCCCAGAGGAACGTTTTTTCCACCAAAAAAGAGGCTGGGGTGACAAATTTCTACCCAGAAATAAAACAAAATGAGAAGTCAATGCCTCCTCCCCAAGCTGTAGTGTTCAAATCGAATTCTCCTTCCCAGCTGTGCCCTTGGCCCACTTAAGGAATGATGGGAGCTGTCAATAGTCTGTCAGCTGGACTGGGGCTCCGGTGACCCTGGCCTTCATCTTATCCCCATGGGGAAACAGTCAGCTCTGTACTTTCTTGAGAGCTATGGAGTGCACAGGGGCTTAAATCCATATACATTGCATCTGCCACTGACACCCTGGTCCAGGTTCTCCTTTGTTGTCATGGTCACACTTCATGATCAGACTTCAGGGCTATTGCTCAGGAAGAACAAAGTGTACCTCCTTCCGGAGTGAAACAGCTGCTTTGAAAAGCTTTTAAATTTGACAATTGTTTGATTAGCTGAAGCTCCCTCTAAAATACAGAGGAGGATGCTGGGAGGAATATTTAGGCTGTTCTCAGTATCCATGAAAAACTCCATGGAGCCGGTCAAGAGAATCTCTTCTAAAGCTCACTCATGATCCAAACCAAACTAAGAGTGAGACACATCCCTTGCAACTGCCAAGCATCCAACACAGCTAAGCTACTGTCTACTTTAAGAGGAGTAAAACTGTCCTCGAAGCCAGGGACTGCCTTGACTATAAAGGCAGAACAGGCACCTTGTGCGCAGGTGATCTGAAGACACCATGTTATGCCTGTGCAAGGCCACTGGAGTCCTCCCAGATGAGCTGAGCTCTGCAGGATGGTTCTCCTTATCTCCATTCTCATAATTTCTCATGAGAAAGGGAAAATGAAGCTGTTTGAGGTTTTCAAAGCCCCAGACTGTGGTTGTGATCTGGACATCATCTTGGTCCTTATCTCCTGTGGACACCGTCAGCTTCTCTTAATGTTGTGTCTTTGGAGGGAGTCATAAAGGTACAAATTGCTCTATGTTCCCAGATAAACACCAAGAGCTGCTGTTTGCTGCCTATAATGGTCAAGTAGCCCAGTAAGTAGGCTAGCCTTTTGCTGAGGAACAGGTTCCAGGCTTTTGTAGTAACTGAACATTGGCGATGTATGGAGGAGCCATAATCTTTCTGGAGCTGGTGTTTTCTTGTTTAGCTGTAGCAGCAGTTTTCTAACAACCAAGTGACCATCACTACCATTGCCTGAGTTTTAACTTCGCTTTGTGCAAATGTGTGTAACATCAAGTGCTGCCTGACGTGTGATATATTGCCATTGCTAACAGGCAGGCATACCGGGTTGTTACTCCATGCTGAGTGAACTCCCTATGACCCTATTTTGCCATACAGCTATTTTACTGGTGTTTCCATTGCAAATGCAACAAAAAATTGGTCCCTAAAAGATTGTTCAGGCCAGTGACAGAAATGTTCTTATTTAAATGAGCTTGTAGACAAAGACAACTACGAAGAGTTGTGTTTGGAGTCCATTCATCAGCAGCATTATACCATCTATAAGACAGCAATAGGTAAGTAGTGTCCCGAGTTTTCTCAGCATTTCAGCCGCAGAGCACTACAGTTTTGCTTTGGTTAAGAAAAAGCTCTTTTTCTAGGGTTGCTTTCTGTTAATAAGGCTTCTTTTACAGCACAAAACTGGGTGATTTAATTATGCATGCCTTTTGTTTGAAAGTTTGTGTAACTAGCAAGTCAGAACTTCTTTTCAGAGTGTTTGAATGGTATCTCTCCTAAAGGTCAAGGGAGGAAACTTGAGATAATAGAGCAAAAACCAAATCAGAATCAGTTGCTTTCAAGCTCATCCAGGGGTTACAGTAGCTTGAGCCTGACTGGGAAAGGAGGAATTTCTCAGTAGCCTGAAACTGATGAAGTAAAAGAGGCAAAGATGCAGGAGGGAGCTTATGAATAGAAACAATAGGTGCTGCAGTGGCTGCTGATAATATCTTTGCAGAATTGGGACTTTATTCTTCCTGGTGCTCAAAGCTGTTTTTTGCTGGAGAAGCTATTCTGTGTGTTTATTAACTTAAGTTTACAGCCTTGCTGATGCACTGGGCTTTCTGGTATCCCTATTGCTGTAACAAGGACAACATACCATAAAGCCCATGTAGCCTCTTTCTTTATCTAGCATAGAGGTAAACAAGTGAGTGCTTTTAAATTGTGGATGCAGTGCTTAAACTAAGAGCTGGGAGGGAATTTCACAGCCATTAGCCAGCCGACAGAAAATGAAGCAGTAAAACTTACCCAGGCACTCAGAGCAGTAATTCCCCTAGTGACATGTTATCCAAGGGAATTTATATGTATTTACCAGAGAGATGTCAGTCAGGATATTTATTGTGTCTTTTAAAACCAACCATTTCAAAACATGATTATTTCTCTTTGTCAGCTGTGCAGAGAACCAGGGTGCAGTTGGATGGTGCTGCAGGAGATCACCATTACTGCAGCAGTGTTGTACTCCCTTTCTGTCTCCTTTCCACTGTTCTGTCCTGTCCTCCCCAAGGATAGTTGTCCCCATCCTTCTTTTCTATAGGCTCCAGCACTCCCCTGTGCCCTTCCAGAGCACATTAACCCCACTGGGTCAGCAAGAAGACATTCCCTGCTTATTTTGCCTGTGAAGACTGACTGTAGAGCCTGGAAAACAGGGGGACCTAAGGCCTGGATCTCTGACCCACTTCATACCATCGTTTTCAGCCAAAGTGACCTAGAGATTTCACCCTGAGGTGTTAGCCAAGCCTGACCCATGTTTATTCAGCTGGGTTAATTGTCCTCCCTAGTGCAGCTTTATAGCCACAGCCCATTGATATTATTTGGGCTGCTTAATGCTATCAGAGGAAAACAAAACCTTCAGAGGCTCTGCTGTACTGATTGTGACATTTGCTGGAGGGAGAAGGATGGAAATAAGGCAATATTTAAACGGGCATCTGAGCTGCAAGTATACAGCAAACCATATGAGCTTCTCAAATATTTTCTGTGATCAATTACAGAAAAAATGTACAATGGCAATGTATTACATTATCTTGTCTGGAGACCAGAGGAAAGATGGTCTGTAGATATTTAAGGTGCTCCTAATTCCCAGTCTGTCTCCTAAATACTCCCCTCAGCATTTGCCTTTTTACCTTTGACTCCAGTCCTAAGGCCTATAAGCCATAGTCCTTAGGTCTCTGCTTCTGAACAGTAGATGATGACACCTTGATAGTGGGATGGTGCCTTCAACTGTTTCTTCTTAGAGTGGAGACATTGTCCTAGGTAAGATAATCTAAACAAACAGACACATTGTGTTGCAGGACTGAGATTAAAACTGTATTTATGATTTGCTGGCAATTTAGTTTGCAGTCTTCTAATAGAAACCTGACCATATCCTTTGGTGGGTAAATGGGGCTTTGTCTTACTAGCAGTATCTGTGTTTACTCTTGAGGTGGGCTCAGATGAACTTGAGGGTGAGATGCTGATCTGTAGGTATCACAAACACTTCACAAAGAGATGTGAGGGAGCCTTCACCCTGAGATGCAATCAGGTACCTAAGGACTCACAAAATATCTGAAAAAGGCTATTCTTAGGGCTGTTAACTTTTAATGCCAAGTTCTGGTTTAAACCTGTTGTCAGCAAGCAGAAGCAACATTTCTCCCAGCCTCTCTAGGGACGAGCAGCTGAAATGTGTTCCACTGCTAACAGCAAACCTGAAGTATTACCCCATCTAATCACATCACACTATGTTCTTAGTCATGCTCCCACAGGTTGGCAACCGCGTGAAGCAAGATCTTCTGAAAACTCTCCCCTAAAGATGCAATCTGCATTCACATGGGAGATGGAAGTCATGACTTGCTTGTCACTAGAAGAAGACTGCATGTAGCCAGTCACACAAAGATGAAAGTAAAGACAGCAATTATTCTGCAATTGATCTTTAATGTATTGCTCATAGGGGCTCTGTGATGCTTTCCAGGGTTCCCTGCTGCTACAATGTTCTTTGCTAACTGAGGAAATCTGGGTAAAAGCTAGAATATAAGGGCTACCAGAACAGACCTTGCTGCCCCAAAATGCCACATACCTACCCCTCTGTGTGACACAAATCTCTGAATATGATAGACACCATTTCCTAAAGAAACCAAAGCAAAAGTTCTATTTCAGGATATGTTAGAAGTACAGTAAAGTATATTGTATTTATGAAAATAATTTGTCAACTTAATAGTAAAAAGTAAAAACAAAATCACACAGAGGACGTTTATCACTTCTATTACATTGCAGTGAGATAGAATCATAGAATAGTTAGGGTTGGAAAGGAACCTAAGATCTTCTAGTTCCAACCACCCTGCCATGGGCAGGGACGCCTCACACTAAACCATGTCACCCAAGGCTATGTCCAACCCGGCCTTGAGCACCAACAGCTATGGAGCATTCACAACTTCCCTGGCCAACACATTCCAGTGCCTCACCACCCTTACAGTAAAGAATTTCTTCTTCAGATCCAATCTAAACTTCCCCTGTGTAAGTCTGAACCTACTACCCCTTGTCCTCTCACTACAGTCCCTCATGAAGAGACCCTCCCCAGCATCCCTATAGGCCCC
>JASSUY010037733.1:33759-46709 GCA_032466535.1 Forpus xanthops | reverse complement strand
CCCGCGGCCCTCCCGCTGCCGTCCCGCGTCCCTCCCGCGTCCCTCCCGCTTCCGTCCCCGCTGCCGTCCCCGCTTCCTTCCCCGCTTCCTTCCCCGCTTCCTTCCCCGCTTCCTTCCCCGCTTCCCTCCCGCTTCCCTCCCGCTTCCTTCCCCGCTTCCTTCCCCGCTTCCCCCCCGCTTCCCAATAGGAAAGGCAGTGGGGAAGTCACTATGGCACTTCACCTACCAGCATCCTCCTTGCAGCTCAAGTGCCGTGTTGCGGTTTCCTGTCGGAACAGACCGCATCAAACCTGGTTTATGTGGGTTTCATAACCTGCCGGCCTTGACTCGCTCTGTGCTGGGTCCTCAGTTAAGTTTCCCGGTTCAAAATGTTTTGGAGGTTGGTTGTTTCCTCTAAGCTTGGGTCTCAATGTGTGCTGGTGTGTGGCTTTGCTGTCAGACCCCGGCCATAGGTACCGCAGCAGCAGCAAGGCCTCCGGAAGGTGCTTCCTGCACATACCTTTGGATGCACCTTCCTGGTGGCTCTTTTGGGGTGAGATGCTGCTTTTCACCTGGGCTGAAGGGCACTTTTCAGCCGCGGGCATGTAAGTGTTAGGAACAGTCCTGCTCTTAGGTTTGTGAGCGAACCGTGGGGATGCTCTGTGAGGATGCAGGCAGAGATGTTGCAGTGCTGATCGTGACAGCTAGTGTTTGTACTGAAAAAGCATGGCAAAGCAATGGAAAAACTGAAATGTTTAAAGAATGGTGGTGTTAATTCATGTGCTGAGAGCTGTGCTGCCCACTCACCATCCCCACAACTGTGACATTTCCCTGAGGTGCGCTGCTTGCTGCCGCATCATGTGTTTGATCACGTTCAAAACTAAACGTGTTTTTGTAATCAATAGACTCCACAAGTAACTTCAAGGCACAAGCAGGCGTAAAACGCACAGACCAACACTTCCCATGGTGTTGAAGTTTGTAGTTTCTGGTGTGTTTCCCTCTTTTCTTTTTGAGGTCCTGCACAGAGCACTTCTGCTAATGTAACTACCACTGGTGTGGCAATAGTGTAGAGGTCTTTTGGCACGATTACTTTGTGGTGAGCTCCAGATGTAACCCGGAAGACTGTTGGGTTACATACAACCATCTTTCATTTCAGCTTTGCAGGGTTAAAATCAATGGAATTAGGTGATGCCAATAGGATGCAAAAGGCTTTCTGCAAGCAGAGGGGGCTGTGCTTTTCTCGCTAGCCCACCTCTGGCCAAGGACAGGCTTTGTAGTGCATGGGTGCGTGATAAAGACATTGCAAATGCTTTTCTTACTGATCTAAGAGCTCCAGTTGCTACACTTGGTGCATACACAGAGAAAACCCTACCCTGAAGCTGTACCGCTGCTATGGCATGTTCATTCTGACCCTAAAGGAAACCCACCCAAAGGACCTGGGGGATGCATCCAAATGTGCAGTGAATAAGAGGGGTACCCAGCTCCACGGCTTCTGTGAGCACAAAGGTAGTGGTGACTTCCCCGGGGTAAACCTGCCTGCACACAGTGCTCGGCTGTGCTGCTTCACCTCCTCCTGGGGAAACGTGTCAAGCCAACTGCTTTACGTTACACTTGGTAGTGGCTCATCAGTGTTCAAAGGAAATGTAACCTCAGCTGTCTCATTTGCTCTAGGGGGAGAAAAGAATGGTTCCCGATACTCTTCGTTTTCACTCTGCACGTTTGGTTTGAAGGAGATGGAGGTGAAGGACTGATCTACAGACCGTATGAAAAAGGAGAAGTGTGTGAGTGGCTGTGCTGTTAGAGGGGGAACCATCATTTTTGACACTGAGGCCTCACCACTGCCCCTTTCTAGGGGTTTCTTGGTAAGTCAGCTTGTTGAAACTGCTGCTCACCAGCTTGCTGCTTTGATCACAGCCAACTGCTTCCCTTAGTGCCCATTGCTACCTCTGCTGTCATGGTGCAGGGGAGGTGTGGGTGCACCTATCAAGAGGGGTGGAGATGCCTATGGGGTATCAGTGTCTCTAGCTCGGCCATGCTGTGCCTTCCATGTCCACCCCAAACTTGGGGTGCAGCAGCCTCCCTATCACACCATAGGCTTCTTCCCAGTGGCCAAACCAGTGAGTCCCTGCGTCCTTTTGCCTGGGATGGGAAATGGTACTTCCTGAGCCCTGGCTGCAGGCACCGGCACCATGCAGACCTGGCTCCTCCAGAGCTGAGGCTCTGCCATCCCTGCCAGGACCACGCATGCCTTTGCCCTGGCAGCAGCTGGCAAGTCATGGAATATGGATCAGCGTGATTTGCTTTTCATTTCTACATTATCTTGTGCAGCTGTCCTGGAAAGGGTTGGAAACCAGCTCTGGAAAAGGCTGCAGCCGTTTTCAGTGAAGAGCTCTGCCGTGTCCTGAATTATTTATAAGCATCAAGATATAAGGACATCATGTTCACCCTCCGGCACTGAGAAAGACTTCAAATAATCTAATAAATTACTCATGTGGACTTATACTTTGAGTAAGTTTGTTTGCAAGTTCTGAGACTTAAAAGGGAGGAAATACCAGAAATAAGGCTGCTGCTTAGTATTTTGTATGTCAGGCAGTTTGTTTGGTCAGGCAGTTGGACCAGATGATCCCTGTAGGTCCCTTCCAACTGAAATACCCTATTTTATTTTCCTGATGGCACAGCCTTCTACAAGTGCCACAGGTTTGCTTCCCACCCCTGCCCTGCTTGTTCCCCCCACCTTTCACTGCAACTGGTGCAGCTCCAGGGGTGAACCTGAGGCAGGCTGCTGCACACATGGGCCACATGCTGTCCCATGCAGAGGGATGCTGATGTTTGGCAGCTGGACAGTGTCAGGAAAAGCAAGCTGCTCTCCCTCCCACTGGTTTGCAGGGGGCTGATGGATAAGCCAGGGAAGCCAATCCAGGGCAATTTGGTGCTGCACAGGCAGGGTTGTTGTCAGATCACTGGGATGCATTGTCCACTGGACACGTTTGCGCAGAGCTCAGTGCACTGAATCACTGATACATCCTTGGGACTCTCGTGCTCCTCTGCAATTTAACCTACTGCATTGCAGAAAAGCTCGGAGGCTTCAACAGGTTTTTGAAGTCCTGTTGTGGCCTGCATCATATAGAAAAGATCTAATCCCCATCGCAACCTAACTCGATCTAAACAAGCTGCTGTTGCACGGTATTGAAGGGTAGTTAAAGGTATTCCATCAGCCTCAAGCTGGAAAATGGAGCACCAGCATAGAGAAGTCAGCACTGTTCTTTTAACCAGTGTCTGGATGTCGATGATGTCCGTGGTTTACCTGGTGGTCTCAGTGCTCAAATCACTGCTTCCACCTGAGCAAACACAGGTTAAGAGGGTTTCTGAGATGTTCCAGTGCAGTGAGAAGAGGACTCTGGAGGCCACAGCTGGAGAAAGGCATATCCCAGAGGGACATGGACCCTAAGGGACAGCAGTCTCTGTCCTCCACCAGCACTGCTGATCCTCGTTGGCTGGGCAGGACAGTGTCTTGTTCTTCACACAAGTCAGGGAGCAGGGAAAGCTAATTGCCAGGTAAGGTCGTTAATGGTTTCATTCTCAACTGAACCAAGCTCCAAACTTTGAGTGATAAAGTCAGAAATTTCAAAGCCAAAAACTTGTGTTTTAAAATACTCAGCGGGAGAGAAGGGGGGATTAAAATAGAGATTAGTCCTTGTTGTATCTTTAAAGCTGGATGCGTGCCCATCGCTGTGGTTCTGAATTGCTTCTCAAGCTGGAAGGCATGTGGATGAGAAATCTTGCTAAATACCAGATCTCATAGGATTTCTGCTGCTTAAAATTGGTCATGTTGCAAGATTTGGATGCTATCAAGACTTGGTCCCATTTTAAAGTGAAGGCTTATTTTTGAAATGAGCCTAACAGTTACTTTGAATTTAGTCTTTACATAGCACCTCTTCCAATAACACCTGATGGTGGAGCTATAAATAAGTAGTACTAAGTATTATTTTCAATGTGTAAAAGCAGTGTGTATCCCCAGTAGTGAGCTATGGCAACATCCTGGCCCTGCTTGTGCTTATGGGACCAGTGGAAGCACCTCTAACATGGAGCCCCTGCTTGTTACACAAGCTGTCCTAATGGGTAGCTCCTTTGGCTGTTAAAGGAAACTGATTTTTTTCTCTTTGTGGGCTATTTCTTACCCTTGTTTTGTGTTGCTTTTAGTTGAAATGCAGATACTTAGAAGAGCATTTTGGTGTTACTTTTATATGAAGGCTTTGTGGGTGGCTTCATGTCCTTCATCCTAAAAGGACTTGAAGCACCTAAGCACTAGGGAATATCAGAATGGAAAGAATGAGATTAAATGATGTGTAAATTCAGTGCCTTGTATTGTGCATTGCAACAAAGCCTGTGCAGAGAAGAGCTGAGCAATGTGCCAGTGCAGCTGGATGCCGGAAAATCCAGCCCTTCACCTTCAGACAAGGGATTCTTGGGCTTGCAATTCACTTTTCCCCAGGCTCAGGGCCTGGTCAGGTTTGGGATAATGTTTACTGGGATGCCAAGTGGGCATTCCTGATTGTGGTACCTTATGGCAAATCCCAGCTCCAGGCTTTACTTTGGAAGCAGTTAGGCTATTCAGCAAAACTATGGGCAACCTCAACCTGGGCAAAAAGTACACTTTGGAATCTCATCTTGGTGATGACTGAGGCATCTTCATTGAAAGCAAAGAAATACGTAATTGTACCAGACATTGATATAGAAAAAAGTCTGTATCTTCACCAAGTTAGAGGCAGTTGGAAATAAGATAATGTGAAGGTACATACCGGGCAGCTTGTGATAACAGGTAGCCCTACCATCATCTGCAATAAGTCTTTGATTGAATGCTTAGAATATTGTCTCTCAAACTCTTACTATTTTAGTTCCTTAGTGTTCAGACAGCAAGATATTAAGTACATTTGGGGGTGCAGATTTGGTGGTGACAGCCTGTTCCCATCAATATTATAAGTCTTGTAGAGCTTCAGCTTTGCATGCTTTCAACTAAAAGTAATTGGCCCTATTCAAGGAATCTCTTAAACACAGACCTAAGCTCTCCTGGAGGTCTTTGGGACTTACTCAGTTAAGCCTTTAAGTTAAATCTGTGTTTCTTTGAATTCTTCCATGTATTTTAGCATGTCCTTCTAACTGTTCTCATGCTCTAGTATCAGAATGAAATTTGGAGTTTTGTGGAATATGGACACAAGCTTGGTTGTTTTCTTTTTTTAGGTATTACAGCTTCTTGGGCCATTTTGAAGTAGGTGTTGTACACAAAATGATGCTGTTCTGTATAATCTATTTCTGTAGGAATAGGAGCATATTTTCCTACCTATTAAGCAGTGCTCTGATGCAGAGGATGGTTTATTTCTAGCTGTGTTTTCTCTCTAGCCCTTTTTTTAGTGCTGTCAGTCTTGTCCTGTGTTATTAGGACAGTAGTTTTCAACACCACCCACTCTTGGTTGTAGAGCAATGAGATCATTTAATTTTTCATTTGTGCTTTGCAATTTCAATCTTTCTTTTCTTGATACAAGATGGAAAAAATACCCAGGAAACTTCATAAATCTTGCTCATCCAATGATGCAGGATGAGTGTTACTGTGTTTCATAGAACCAAAATAGCTCTAAAAATAGAAAATAGATCATTTCATGGCAGAAAGGTTGAACATGTACATGCAAACCTTACCAAAGCTCTCTGTTATCAAGGGGCTGATAACCATGAACTGTTCTGTTTTCCCTCAAAGCTGCTACATTTCAGCTGTTTAACATTTTCCAGCAACTTTCAGCAGCCCTCATTGAGTGCAATACAAAGGTTCTTTGCAAATAAGAAAACCTGCAGGACTTTGCAGCTAATGAACTGCAACCCCTCTGTTTTCATCAGTCATTGTCTTGGTATGAGTGTTTTAGCAGATCTGTGTCCAAACACGCTTTCCCAATGTATCCTGAGCAGGTGATCTCTTCCTATCTATGTTTCCTCTTAGCAGGCCTCACATGAAATCTTGCTCATGCTTCTGTTGTGCCAGATGCGTAGAACACGTTTGCCTTTCGGTAAACAGTTATGTTAATGGAAATAATGCCTTCTCGAACTGGAAATTTAGGATAATGGATGCAGGACCCCTCATTAGGTAACACATTGTGCAACAGAGCACAGCTCTTCTAAGCACAGCGCCCAAACAGATGCAACTTTGAAGATGCTCAGGAATAATTTAAAGCATGCTCTCCAAGTTTGGATAATATAACTGCTGCTTCTCAGAAGGGGAAATATCGTATTTTTATGTGTTCTGACCTTCTCTTTGAACCATTTTATATAAATTCTTTACCTTACTCTGATAATGCACACGTATTTTAAGAGTGAGAGAGAAAGCCCAGACATTAGCTGACTGAAGAAGTGCAATCAAAACCAGTCAAGACTGAGTATGTCTCTAATGACAATGCTTTATTCCACACTCCACACACATACACCCCCCATGCCTCTTCTTCAAGATTTTCTGTCTTTTCCATCCTTTGCACAAGGAAGTCAAAGAGGACTTGGCATCGTCAAAAGTGTGTTTGCATCTAGTCCAAGGATGTTCCTATAAAACTGGAGATCCAGGTCTTCTAGGAATGCCTGGTTTTAACTGGGTCTTACTGCACCCCCCAAACACAATGTTCTCACTACAGAGCAAATCTAAACTTGTATCACTGATACACACTCAACATTTTGGCTTTACGAAGTGTGTCACCAACCAAGTGTGTTTTTCAGAGACCTTGAGTCTTGCTCTTACCTGCATTTGTAAGATCCACACGGGACGCAGTGTTCCCAAATCCTTTCAAGAGAGCCTCTCAGATAGGGGAAAACATTCTTTCTAGCTCTGTAACCTTAACAAAGACTGCAGTATTCCTTCAGAGCAAAGTATGCATGACATCTGGAAGCAATTATTCCTTTAAAAATCACTCTGTGAGTCAACACTGAAAATACTCCGAGAACTGAAAATGAAAACTCATAAACACTGAAGTTTCCAGTTATGCCACAGGCTGGGCGACGCACACTGGAACAAAGTCATTGCTAGAAAGCCTGAGCAGGGTGGGTACAAAGCTGGTCTTGGATTCCAAAGTTGGCCAAGCTCTGCTGAAACAAAGAAGTAGCATTTGTATGAAATCAAGTAGCCAGGGAGGTTTTCTGTCTGTTATGTTATGGGGCATGGGGGACAAAGAAGGAACCGGTTCACACTAACAGACCTTGCCCATCAAGGAATTCAACATAGCGTTTATGACTTAGAGCCAAATTGTGCCTTTTGATGGTGTGACTCATAGTTATCTGTTCCTTTTGGAGCAGTCTCATGTAGGATTGTCGCAGGGCTGCAAAACCTACAGTGAAAAACTAGGGTTTACTGGGCTAGTGAGGGATCACAGATGCTCTGCTGGACTTTGCTGGCAGAGCAGGTGTCAGGACATTTCTGAAAAGGGCAGATGCTGATAGTTTTAGATCTCACTAGATGTTGCCTTCAACCTTTCCATGGCAATATGGAAGATGGGAGCTGGTTTCTCCTGCCACATTAAGGTGTGCACTAGTACAGCAATTCCTATAGTAATTATTTTATTCTAAAGCCAGGGAGGACTGTGGGTCCTTACCAGGCTGTTACTAGCCTGGTTTTCAAAGGAAACTTGAGTTTTTCTGGCTACCTCATAGCAGCCTTCCAGTATCTGAAGGGGGCCTATAAGGACGCTGGGGAGGGACTCTTCATGAGGGACTGTAGTGATAGGACAAAGGGTAATGGGTTCGAACTTAAACAGAGGAAGTTTAGATTGGATATAAGGAAGAAGTTCTTTACTGTGAGGGTGGTGAGGCACTGGAATGGGTTGCCCAAAGAAGCTGTGAATGCTCCATCCCTGGCTGTGTTCAAGGCCAGGCTGAACATAGCCTTGGGTGGCATGGTTTAGTGTGAGGTGTCCCTGCCCATGGCAGGGGTTTGGAACTTGATAATCTTAAGGTCCTTTCCAACCCTAACTATTCTGTGATGCTATAATTCTATGCTGCGTTGGTCTGTCTTTTTGCCACTCTTAAAGCAGAAGAAAAACATTAAATTCCTTGAGTTTTATGAAAACAGGTGGTTGTGTAGAAGGGAAAGACCCAAGAGCATAGGAGCTCAGCAGTACTCATGGGCAGTGCTTCTCCAGCAACACGCAGAGCTTGCTTAAGCAAAGGAGGGATGTCAAGGAGCTTGCACCATACCTTTATAATGATGCCCACTTGTTCTGCTTCCCAATGCTGCAAGTTTCACTGTGCATTCTTTTGCCCAGCACCAGGGATTCAACAAAGTCCTGAGGTGTGCTCTGTTTAAATACAAATTGAAGTCAAAGGATTTAAGTGTCTCACTTTCCATCTCAGAGTGTGTCAGGGGAAAAGCTGTGATGTCGTTGTGTCAAGTGGAATGAGAGATGATTAAACACCCTCTTCTGGTTTACTTGAGACAGGAATGATATTTATCATTGGAACTGCTGGGAACTCAATTGCTTGATGGTCATGAAGGTCCTTGGGTACCTATTGTTCTCCAGAAGGACTAGGTGGTAGTGCTGATGAACACATTTGTGCTGGTGAATGTTGTACCCTCTTTGCATGCCAGCTTTTTGCAGACATAGTTTTTTAGCATAAATATTTTCCAGACGTACATCCGTAGCTCCTATCTCCTGGCTGGCAAGTCTAAGACAAGTCTGTTTTAGTGAGCCAAGCAGTTTGTACAAACAAGCTGACTCTGTGCCCCAGAAAGTGGTCATTTCCTGGTTCTTTGGAGTCTCTTGAGTTCTTTCTCAATGCTTATGGTACATCTGCAGGCAGATTATGGCAAAAATGTTACAACTCCACAGGCATTAATGGAGGAAATGGTATTTTCCATAGCTTGTGTTATACCTCTTTCCAGTGAAATACTGCTTTGAAGGTCACTTCAGGTTTGATGGGTGTTGGAGGAAGCACTTGGGATGCCAGTTCTTAATTTTGAAACTGTAGTTTACAGCTGCAGTAAAACCTGGCACTGAAATGTGGGGGTCACTTTGTGTTCCACTTTCATATGAAAAGGATCCAACAGTGAAGGGTGACTCCTGTGGCTGCAGAACTGTGACCTATGTTGGCAAAGAGGGCAGAAAGCAAGATGGGCCATGGGAAGGGAGATAAAGGAAAGACAGAGCTGCAAAGTGAGAAGCGTGTGGCGTGGAGCTGATGTGCAGGAAAAGAAGGGAACAGGAGAGTGGGAGGATGTTAAACAGCAGAAGTGGTACAGGTTTGCATTGCAGACCTCCAACAGGCCAGAGCCAGGGCTGTGCTGAACAGGCTCCGTGGACAGTCCAGAGCTGGGACTTGTGCTACAGCAGGTGAGGCGAAGGGATGGCAAAGGGTGATGCTGCTGCTCCCCTTCAGCAGAAGGCTGGGGATGGAACTGCACAGGGAAGGGCAGGAGAAGTGGCTTGTTGTAAGAGCAGGATGCATGTGAGGTGGGATTGGTTTCTTCTATTCTGCGTTTTCTGTCTGCTGGTTACCCCCAAGGTAAGTGTGTAGTAACTAAGTGTGTACCCCCAGTGTATAGTGTGGGGCACCCTGAAGGGCTGCTTTGGGTCAGTCTGGAGGTGTCCCTGGGCTGCGGTGGCTGTGAGGTGTAAGAACAGGTAATACCATTTCAGCCTTACTATGCAGTTGGTTCACTGGCATATCTGTATTAGACTCCTAACTTGGCTTTTTCCCCTTCCATTAAAAAAGCCAAAGAGCAGAGATGTTGGCAGTGTACCACAGTCTGTGCGGACTCCTGTCTGGTGGTAACTGGTCCAGGTTTCATCGTGTTTCAGTGTTTTCTTACTGCTCTTCTAAAGCCATTCTGAGAAGTCCTCTCAGAGACAGTCCACTGACATGAGCGCAGAAGGTGGTCCTTCCTGTTTCTGCCAGCACTCACTGAGGATCCTGTTTTTGCATCTGCTCCATTTCTATTTCAACACCTAAACAAAGTCTGATTGTAGCGGAGACCGGTCCCCACCCAGTTGTTCTTGCCTTTGCAGTGTGGTAAGGACAGGTAGTTTGGATGCAAGCTCTTTCCAAAACCCTGCTGCTTGTTTTGATGCCCCAGGACGGGACTAATGCTGGCTTGCTGCACTACTGCGTGGCGGTGTGGCTGGGAAGTGGTACCTTAAAGAAGATCTTTCTGCCTCACGCTCTGTCTCAGTGCAGCAGGAGAACTCTCCTCCTCTGTTTACTGTCAGTCACTCAGAAATCATCACTTACATCACTTTCACATATGCTTTACTCTGTGTGGATAAGCAGTGATAAAAGAGCTTCTTTTATTTTGGTGCCTTGACCTGCGTGATTCACTCAGATAATCTGATGGTGCCTAGAAGGCTGATTAAATAGCTATGATTGCTTGAAGAGCAGCGATGGCTCCGGCTCTATATCGCACAGCATTTCTTTGCACTCTTGAAACCCTGGTGCTGTTGATAGCTGGTGTGTTATCTAAACTCTGTGTCCCAGGGGTTTGGCAAAGCGTGTGAGAGTCCATCTGAGCAATGCTGCGCTTGGGTCATTTTTTTACATCAGGGGTGCAGTGAAGAAACAGCTTGTCCAGTTCTAAATATACTGCCCTTGACAGACGTGAAATAAGCCCGCTGATTAAAATAGCTGCCTAGTTCCCAGTTCAAGATCTTACTGTATAACATCAGTGCTTGGCTGCCCTTCTGATAAACTTGGAGAAGGACCGATTTCCATTCTGCTCTTTTCAAAAGGGAAGAGATGGGTGAGTTGTCATGCAGCAGGAATGCACCGATTCTAAGAATTTCTAAACAAGACCCACTGCACTGCAAATGGCAGGGGAGCTGGGATTTGTGGGGAGATTACTTGATTAAGCCTAGCCTGAAGGAATGAGAAACGAGCGGCCCAACAAATGAATTTGAATGTCTTGGCAGTGAGATGGAGTGTCCTGATTTATGAGCAATATGGAATCATCTTTCTGCAAAGAGATTTCGGAGAGTGATTTTTCATCCCATGCCCTTTGGAGGGGCAGCTCTTGGTGAAAAGTGCAGTTGTACCCGTTGCTCATGAAACGTGATGGGACAGGCTCTCTTTTTCTCTCTGTGGCTAAGTGGGGTGGACTCTCAGCTGCCATAACAGGGGTGCTGGTGCTTTCCTCCCTTCAGGCCTTCCTCAGTTAGTGTCTGTAAGGGTGGGAAGGAGGCTGGGTCAGAGCCCTGGGGGTCCCTGCTGCACAGGGGGACAGTGAACCATGGAGGGCACGGAGACACCAGAGTTCCCTGCTGAAGCTGAACAGGAGCCTTGTGGGTTCAAGATCAGACTGGGGAGACCAAAAGGCATTCTGATCCCTTCGATCCCTCACGCAAGGCAGAGGGACAGTCCCCCTTGAGGTGCCACCCCATCACACACGTGTGCCTGGCATAGCCTGGGACAAGGGACTGCAACTGCAGGGGTTAGAGGTGACGAGTCCCAGCCTAGCTGTGGATGAAACCATGGCATCCTTGGAATCTCTCAGACTTCTGCCATTGCCTTCAGTGGACCCCCCGATTTCCTGTGGTTTCCATGGATGTGTGCACTGGCATCATGTATATTTGACACCAGTATTCACACAAAACTGCTTTCCACTGGCAAAGCATCCCATAGATGAGAGTTCCTCTGAAATTTTCCATTCAGCTATCTGCACAGGTTTCATACTGCACATCTCCAGGAGCCTTGTTTTTGCCCATGTGAAGCTAACTAATGAAGTCGTGAGTTATGTGGCTAAAATAAGAACTCAGACTTCAAAATACGAAGCCCAAGACCAAACCGCAGTTATATTTTTTCAGGTTCTGAAAAAAACAAATGATCATATTTCCTCTTTAAACGAATCTCTCACCACTTAGTGCCGATTTGCAGTTGTGCAACACATGGAGAGCTTTCTTCAGCAGACGTAAGCCTGAAGTCAGTGGAAGATCTAAGTGGTTAAAGGTGAGCGTGGTGTTTGCTGCGTTGGGACAGAACGTTCAGTGTTAGCTTATGTTGCAAAGGAAGGACCTTTGTTTTGCCAAGTGGTTCATTTCTATGTGTTGGGAGCTCAGGATAATCCCGTTTGGAGAGAAGCAAAGAGGAGGGAAGGTTCCGGTTGGGAAAAGCTATTTTCAGTAGCTCAGTTTTCTCTAACCCCGTTTCCCTACTCATGATCAGCTAATGCTGACAGTGTTTCACAAAAATTAAACCCCATTTTATGGTACAAACAGGGCAATGAGGCCTGGAGTCAGACCCTACTTGAGCATAAGTAAAATAAAGATCCCCTGTGGCTTTTAATTCCTTTTCATTTAGTTACTTAATTGAACCTGCGCTATTGTTCTTTTGTAATTGATTACCACACAGGAAAGGTAATGAAATAGAAAACTTTATTTTCTCTCCAGTGATTTTTATGGTTATCATGGAAATGTTTCTACTGCTTCCTTTTGGGATATAAAAATCCTCAATATAGGCAGAGGGAAATCAATGGCAGTTAATTGAAGGCATTTCCGTGGTTGGAAGATTTGAAGTTGGGGGTGTTTTGGTTTGTTGTTGGTCTTTCCTTCCTCTCCCCTCTTTTTGCCCTCTCCCCCGGTAAATCAGCTCAGATTTTTCTCAGAATGAGAATTAATGTGGCATTTTATTGCCCCTTTCTTTTTTCAGAGCTGATTTTACAAAGTTTGGGGACCCGGTCCAAAATCTACCAAAGCCAAATGGAAATGGTTTCTTCTAATTCAGTGGCTTTGGATCATGCTTTAGAGGCTCATATTTAAGACATGTATACATACACACAGATGGCTGTCTGCCATTTGTCATAACTGGGATGAATTTCTGAGCGAGACAGGAAAGGGAAATTTGTTTTTTTTTTTTTTTTCCTTTTACCTTTTATTATGTTTTTCCTTTTTCCCCTCCCTTCCCCCCCTTTTTCCCCCCCTTTTTCCCCCCCCTTTTTCCCCCCCTTTTTCCCCCCCTTTTCCCCC
>JASSUY010037733.1:0-33568 GCA_032466535.1 Forpus xanthops | reverse complement strand
CCCCCCCCCTTTTGCCCCCCCCATTTTCCCTCTCCTATTGTCATTTTCCTTTTTTTCTTTTTAGTTTCCTGGATTTCAAGACAAGCTGTTGTTAATTCCCCAGTTCTATTATTTCTTTTGAATCTCTCCTTCCTCCCATACTTCTGTTTCTTTATTTTGTGACACTTGGTTTTCTTCACTTCGTACACATTCCCTTTCTCCTCTTCTCTCTTTATATTAGGGTGTCTCAGTTACCTTTGGCAGTGCAGGGGTCTCGGGGACACGGTCCATCCCGTACCCAGCACTGCACCCAAGCTTCTGTACCCTTCATGTTGCTATGGTTATTTCCCAATGATGCACAGAGCTGGCTGAGAGATCAAGAACTCGAGTCTGAAAGTCCAAAGGAGTTGCCAGCTTTCCCCAGCCCTTGCCTTTGTGCATGCAGTTTTTTGCCTTGAAGCAATTTTAATAAAGACTATGTAAGAACATGGTGTTGGCATAGCATGAGCAACATTATTCCATCTGTTTCCAGGGAAAACCTAAAAGCATGTGCTAGTATAACGTGAAGGTTCCAATTTCCGACAGTTAAAAATCAGGCAGCTCTGAAGTTACAGACAGCTTCTCAAAGCTATTTAGTGATTTTCATTGCCTTTGGTTTTTTGGGAAGTCAAGTTCAGGCCCCTTAAAAAACATCTTGTGTTCAAAGAGCTTTGAGAACCCATCCTTGGAAACGAAGGCTCCGTTCACTCCTTCAATCCGGGCAGCCAAAACTGTTGCTTTCTGTTGACAGTGTTGCAGAGCTGATGTTTTGAAGCGTGTTTAGTCTCTCACTGTAGAGATGAATGAGGGCTGTAAAATTGTATTTGCAAACATTCATCTTGACTCCTATGAGAATTAACCTTACATTAGGCACAGGGTTGTAGCATGCTAACTTTAATGTTTTGCCAAACTCAGATTGGTATGAAAAAGAGCTTTAAAGGGATTTTTTAGTGCTTTTCTGAATCAGGGCCTTAACACCTACTTTTTATTTGATTTTTAGTGTGAATAATTATAAAGACATATCAAGCAGAGTTTTTACTAAACATCACATTTTAAACAGTGATGATAAAATATCCTGTCAGTGCAATTGTGGTTATTTGTGCCAAAAGGCTCGTTTTAAGGATTATGCTGGTACTGTCAGGAAACAAAGTGATGCAGCATGTGTCTTCCTGGCATTCATACCTAGTGAGAACAGCTTTTGCTGTCAGTGCTGCAAGCTCAGAACAATATTCACAGGGGGATATCCATTGACACAGAACAGTGTTGAGCAGAGGTATGGTCCTGTACAAGCAAGTGTTCAGCGAGTGACAAAACAAAGTGCTTTTCTAGACCTCTTACTATGAATAAGGAAGAACTGGTTTGAGACACGAACGTTGGAGGAAGCCTTGGCTGCAGCAACCATGAGACTGAGGAGTTGAAGACCCTAAGAGGGAGAGAGCAAGGCAAAAAGCAGGTCAACAGCTCTGGGTTTCTGGAGAGCAAAATGCAACCACTTCAGAGATGTGCTTGAAAGAATCCTGTGGAATACGGCCCCAGAAAGCAGAGGGATCCTGGAGAGGTGGGTGCTCAGGAAAGGACCAGCCCAGAGTGTCAGAAATGAAGCAAAAGTGGCAGGAGACAGGTCTGGGTGAGCAAGGAGTGCCAAACTGAGTTCAGACACATGAAGGAAGTGTATGATGTTGTAGAAGGCTATTAGATGGCAAAGCAAGATTCCTCCTTCATAAATCCATGCTGACTATTCTTCTCAACTGCGTTGTTATTCTTCATGCATTTGGAGATGCTTTCCAGGACAATTTTCTCCATCACCTACCAAGGGACTAAGATAAGGTCAAACAACATGTATTTTGTTAGATTTTCCTTCTTGCCACTCTTGAAGTTGGAGGGATATTTGCTCTGCTGCAGTCATCAGCACAAATGAGTTGAATTCTGTCAGTTGTCCTCTATAATTTAAGGCCTCTTTCATGTTCGTTCTTCAGGTGTTATTGGATTAAGTCCTTCCCAAAACCAAAATCCATCTTTTTAATATATACTACACAAAAGTAGCAGAGAAAGATATTTCTTTTAGGAAAGAAGTTATATTTTTCTAGGTATGGATAATGCCCTCAACTTGGAGCCACCGCGAGTAAAAGTTATCACATCATTTGATGTTTCCAATAAATTCAATGTAGATCGTGCTGCTTACCCAAACCCTTTAAGTAGCATGAGGTTCTGAGATGGTTTTGATGGCGAGAGCAGCAGGGTGGTGGCTGGGGTTTTATAGTTGCTGTTTTCTTCCGGGTGTTAGGATAGTTTGGTGTGGATACCACAGTAAACCATAGTAAGAGAGAGAAAACCGTGACTTTAGAATGGCAGCTGTGCTGTCTGAGCTGGTTGCTTGCGGATGAGTCCAAGTCCATGCTGATAAACAGCCCCTCTGTCCCTCCTCAGCCTTTCTGTGAACGTGGCTCCACTTGTGCTCCCGGACACCAAGTGCATGTGAACCGGCATCACCTCCAGCAGCTCTGGGCTGGTCTTCTGAGCCCAGGGTGGACCTGATCCCAGCCCCTGGCAGTGCTCCTCTGCGAGGGAGCCCCCGGGGCCTGTGCACTGGCTGCTCTCAACTCTGTGTTTATTCTTTCATGAGGTGTGATTCATCAGAGCCATCAAGCTGCAGCCTCATAAAAATGGCTTTCCTAGAGCCATAGAAGCCACAAGATCCCATTACAAGCTGTGCTGGTTCCAGTGACTAATGGAAGGTCAGCAGCAGTCAGGCAAGGAAATTCTTAACTCTTTCTCATATTTGCTCTTTCCTCACTCACCAGCAAGTGAAATTCAGCTTAGATGGGTATTCTTTGTGCATACTTTGCCAGTACCTTGTTACTTGGCAGAGGCTGCCCAATGTCTGTTCAAATCTCTTGGGTATTCATCCTGCAGAAACTGCTTGTGAGATGTATTTCAGCTACACCAAAGGTCTCGAGCCAGCTTCTTCCTTTGTTTTTTCCCTTCCATTCCCATTTGTGATGTTATGGATGATATAAGCGGAAGTGGTAGGCAGCAATGTATCAAGGTTGCAGACTTGGATTCCTGAGCTGACCTTCAAGGCCAGACAATAGAGTGAGCCAATGAAGCCTGTGTGCAGTCAAAATTGTAGAGTTGGGATTCAGGAGGTCTCACTCATTAATTTAATTGTAGCAAATAAAGAAATGAGCTATAAAAGAATTGAGCTGCATGTGCTGTTGGCCCTGTAAGCGATTGAACTTAGAGCAACTTTCAGACCTATGCAGAGATCTTGTAAAGCTAATGTGAGCAGTATGCTGAAAAATGGGGAAGCATGGGACTTATAAGCAAGGGCTGGGAGCTAAGCTTATAGTTGGCAGGGTGGGCAGTGGAACATCATATGCATTTTAATTACCAATGGACTTTTAATGTCTGTTGCTCAATTTAGGGCAATTATATACGTATGTGGGAGTTTGTGGGGTAATGGGGTCTGCGTTGTGCTTGATACTTACGAGGGCCATTGCTGGGGTCAGACACCCAGGCAGAGCTTCATTAATTGACTCTGAAGCCAGCATAAGAATGTGTAATATAATGGACAGGATTGTGTGTCACATTTTGCTGCCTCTTTCCTCATGTTGCCTTCCCCATGTTGGTACATCTGTTTTCAGCTCAGTGCAGGCCTGAGGAATAATGGCAGATGAGTCAGGGACTGGGCACCAGTGGCAACATTTACCCCATGCCTGTTGGCTGCTGACTGAAATCGATAGCTCTACCTCAGTTTGCAGCAGAAAAGTGTCTAGTCTTGCTTGGATCTACTCGAGAAACAGCATTTCTTCTTCTCCACATTCACATCTGATGAAATCTCCAAAGGGTGCGCGAAGCTCACTCATGGCTTACCTTCCCCACAGGGGTGAATGGTATAGCCAAGCTCTAAGCAGCACAGGTAAGTGGGGTGATTTTTAATTCGTTTGATTCTTTATTTGCCTTTGTATAGCAGCTTCTAAAATTGGCTTATAATTGCAGGTGAGGAGATAACTGTTAGGGACAAATGAATGCCTGCACAGTTCCTCCTAGCCACAGCCTGGGGGGTTTAGGATGCTGTGTAACCACAGGGATGCTTCTTTTCTACCTCAAGTAGGTGGTGCCATTGTAGGATTCATTTTCTGGATTTTGGCCAAAAACTCTTCTTAAAACTTTCTTTATGGTACATCCAAAGAGCAGCAAGGCTTTTTATTCCACCCCCTGGACTTTTCAGGGTCTGGTATGGGAGAACCCCATAATCTGGAATGGGACATGGGCTTCCATTAACCCCCCGGTATTGTGTCTGGCCTCTGGTCAACCAGAGAGGTCCTCATCATGCAGCACTCTCCCAGTGGCACAAAAGCCAAGTGCCACAGACAGTGGAGGCCACCCAACCAGTGAGGTGTTGTGGACACCATGGGGAAGCTGAGCCACAAATACCATTTCCTGTAGAGTCACTCTGTGGGCTCCTGCTTAGGGCTATGTGAAAGCAAAGGCTGTGCTATCTCCAAGGACACACGTGATGAAATGCAGGGGCTTCTTCCCAGGTGGCTGCATCTTCAAAAAAGCTGACTAAGTGAAAAAAGCATTATCAGAGTGTCCTTTGGAGATCCAGCCCAGTCGTGCTCTTTAGTATCTATGTACCTGTCACTTTGCTTTAGTTTCATCAAGTAAGGCAAGGTGATGAAAACCAAGGAAAATGAGCTAAAGGGACCCCATACAGACTAAATTGTACATAGCGAGAGGATTAGAGGCAAGGACAGGCTTCTCTGACTACAGCAATATACAGCTGATGGATATGGTGGACTATACAAATGCTTCTACCTTATGGATCTTACTAGAGTTATGTTTCCTGCCTGCAATAAGTGATGAGCTGAGATTTTTTTCAGGTTTCTTACCATCAAACCTTTCACAATGCAGATGCTTTCTGCATGGTTATTCAATGCCAGCAAAATAGGCGTTTCTTAGAGACCTAGAGAGAATCATAAGAACATTTTCCACAAAGTGATGACTAACACCATTCTTCCCTATAGGTTGTTATTGATCCTCATAATGGTGCTCTTTTATTGACATCCTTTTTGCAGTACTAAGGGATCATTGACTGGGCATTCCTTAATATTTTGTGTCTAGAGGTTATTGGGCTAAAGATGAAGGTAGTTATACTTTCATTGGCTTGCTTCTGTGGGTTTACTTTTTGCTGGCTGGGAATTTCCTGTAAGAAGATCATCAAAGTAAATGATTCTGTTCCGCACAGTGGGGATGAGTCCTGAGAAGAAAAGTAGGCTGCATCATTTTCAGTACAGAGCTGAAAGACTTAATCTGGGGATGCCCCAAGACATGCCAGGCTGCACCAGAGGTAGAGTTAATCCATTCAAACCCAATAGTAGAAAGAGGTGACAAGACTCAATGAAATGGAGCTTATGTATTGCAGTCAGGGTTTTGCCTGGCTTTAGAAGTAACTGCTGACAAAATCAATGCAATGTACTTTGCAGTGAGCTGTGTATCACAGTTTCCATTCAAAATCCTAGTGCAAATACTGAGTATTTGAAGACTTAAAGTAATAGACATCCTGTCGGGAGCCAAAATGGGCACAGCATCAACAAAAAGAACAAGAATTGTGTCTTTTTCTATAAATCAATTAGGACATTGTTTTACAGACTTCAGATTGAAACATCAGTAAACGTGACTCAGAAACGGTCTCACAATGATGGAAGAGTTTGTGTTGGAACAAAGTGCGTGTAAATCATGCGTAACACATAGCAGCTGATTGGAAGATAATCAGATAAAAGTATTGATGTGAAGGTCAGGAAGAATCTAGCTTCTGGCCTAGTTATCTTACACAAATGAAACACAATACTCCAGAGACTATTTTAAGCAATTGCTTCCTAAAAATTTGATTTGCCTTGACCTTTTCAAACTTGCATTTAATGCACCAATGGGGGAAGTTAGCTCATTAGGGTTCTGAATGTCAAATTTTACCTTGGTCTTTCAGGTACGTCATGCAAGGAAATTGTACATGACCCTAAGGACTACTTCAATGAAATATAGCAAGTCCGGAGTGAATACATGAATCTTTGAGGTATCTCATGAGCTGCTGTACATTGACACTCATCAGTGGCTACCTAAAGAGATGCTTTGATAGGCATTTGCTTAAGATCCTGAGGTTATCCTAAGCACCAGACGTGGGTGAACCAAAGCTGTCCTAAGATACTCAAGAAGCAAACCCATTAAAGACTGCAGGTGTGCTCTGTCCATCTGTGATTTGGCAGAACATATAACAGCAGCACCTCAAGCTGACACAGTGTAAGGGCTCATTGGAAGGACTAGCACGCATGAGGTCATTTTGGCTTTCCTCACAAACACCTGTCATACAGTGTGCACAGTGAACTGTGCGTATCTTTAAATCTTGTGAGGTGCAAAAGGAAAACAGGCATTGAGATGTGCATGAGAAAGGTATTTTTGACTGTAGGTGAGCGTGTGTTAGGAAAGAACATTATTGTTTATTGAGAAGTCTGCGTGCTCTGTATTTAAGTGCATGCTGGAAATCATAAAACCATCTCTTCCCCTATTGGGTACTAGGTGTTAGCAACATACTCTGCTCTGAATCCCACTGCCTCTATTGCTTTGCACAAACTGGGAATGCACTTTCTGGTTTTGCAGAGGAGGAGTGTGGTTTACTCTCCTGCTCGTGCTTGATTGACCAACAGATGGATTTGGGGTGAACAAGTCAGCTCAGACTTAAAATGGACCTAAAGAAACCAAAATAAAGGTAAGTGTCTATGTCCACTGAAGCTATTTGTGACAAGCAGCCCTTGAACTTTCCCAGTGCTCATGGTTACTGGTACCTCGGGCCCTTATTGCACCAGCCTGTACTGCTCTGCTCTCTACTCTGCTTTTCATCATGAGGAATCTTCTGTGTAAAGACCAAGATAAGAGGAGAAGAAACCCCTTATCATATTGAAACAATGAATGAGTAGCATTGGGTTTGTATGAGGAGATGGGTAAAGCCCATGGTACAGAGGTGGAGGTTGTAAAGGATGTCCAAGTGCTGTCCCACAGAACAGGAGACTCCTAAAGCTGCCAGTGCTATAGTAAAGAAAAGTTCAGTGGCAGAAGAACAAGGCCAAAGGCTGAATGTGTAAAGCACAGGGTCAGACTAAAATGGCCCAACAGTGTGCTTCCAGTTCTCTCTGAGGTTAGTGACAGCCAAGGATGTGCAGCACTAGGCAGAACCAAATCAGTGCTCCAGGCATCCTGTGTGAGCATCCTATGCATCCTTCTATCCATCCTATGCTTCCTATCTATGCATTCTTCTTCTCCTTAGTATTGGACAGGGGATAATCCAGCCCGGGGGTCTGTGGCAGTTGCAAGTAACACTGATGGTACCGGTGTTTGATCAAGGATGCTGCATTTACTGAAGCTTCCAGAAGCATGCTTTCTACTCAGAAGAGGGAGTGAGAGCAGATCTTCACCAGGCAATCTCAGAGAGACTTTCAAGCAGGGCACCCTGGACCCTCCCTGATTTGTCTCTTCAAAGGGTTCATGACTTGTGTGGGTGTGAAAAAGCTGTTGGACTTTTTAATGGCTGGCTGTAATTTAGATGGGGCTCTGAGAGCTGAGCCTGGGCTCAGCTCCTCAGCAGTGTTGCCCCATAGGCTTGACAGAATGAGTCACACCAAACCCAGGTTTTTACTAAAGAAGAGCCTCTTTGTGCATGTGTACAACCACCACTATTCATACACAGCCCCTTGCCAGTTCTGTCACGTTATTGGCATGATGTTAGTTTGTACACTGTCATTGGGTTGCTCCTGTCTCACTATCATTCATTTCCATGAAAGCATACGTGTGCTTGAAGACTTCCATGGGTGCAAACAGGTGTGTATGCATGCATGCCATCCGCTGCTCATATCGTGCAGAGCATCCTTTAAAATCCAGGTCACACTTCAGAATTAATATAGATAATCATTATTATTAGGAAGTGACTAGAAGCATTGTTTGGTATAATCACAGCTTTATTCAGTAACTCATGTTCCTAAAAGTGCTTAATTCCTTAAGACTCTGCTTGCTCCATTTTGAATTTTATATTACCAGATACAAATGCAGACTTTCATCTTGTTGCATGGCCATTGGCAGTCCTACAGTCTGTTTACAATAGCCTGGATAATTGTTTAGAGTACAAGGCGGGTAGGTAGACATGAGTAGATGAAGAAATAAGGATGGAAGGGAATATGCAGGATATCGATATTCCCTTGTTCAGGGCTCAGGATTTGGAAGAGGCAAGCAAAACTCCTCATAAGAGCAGGTCATCCAGTGTGAAGGCAGATCCTTTCTTTTTCCAGCTCCAAACTGCACATTGTGTTGTCATCTCTTAGACCGTGGAGGGATCAATTGGGCCAAAATAATCCACAATGACACAATGTGCTTCTCCTTTGTTGGAATTAGCCCATGTGCCACGTAAGTTGAAACAAATTAATTTTAGAACTTACCTGTCTTCTTTGAGCTTCCTGACTTCAGAAGTGAGGAAAAGGATTTTATGCTGTCTTTCACATTAGAGTGCTCTGGGACTTCATTTAGTAATGCTTTTAATAACGTTTTGATCTTCAGTTGAAAAGCCCAGTAGAAGGACGAGAGACTGCAATTACTAATGCAAAATCGTATTTCATTTTAACGTTCAGTTCTCTTATAAACATAATCATAACAGCCACGTCATTCTCACTTGTCTCTACTGATACTTGATTTCAGAGAAGGCTGCAGCCTGACAAGCAATGGTTTCTTCACAGAGATTGGATGTGGCAGCATCTTGTCATGATTGTCACCTGAACCAACTAGGAAGTTAAATCATGACAATGATTTTGATACTTGCGCCGATCTCCTGTGGATTCATAATTGAAGACATCACAAAACAAACTAAACCTCCCCCAAATGACTGTGTGTGTCCAAATGACCTACATATGCTTCTTGTTCCCAGTTACGCATGGGTTTCATTTTAATCTAACTCTTGGCAAGACAGAAACCGTGCTGGTGACATTATTGGTATTGTTAGCCTAGAATGTTTTCAATAACACCAACTTTGTTGGGGCAGAGTGTGAATTAGCTGTCAGTTCTTGAGAAGTCAGATTTTAATTGCTGATCAGATGTTTAAAATATGACTTATATTAGTGGTGGGTTTCCATATGAGTTCTTTCTTGTGTCCATTAGGCAAGAAGCCAAAACCAGGCAGTGCGGTAGCTGTGCTCAGCAGTGTGGAAGTCAGCTCCTGGCTTCGATTCTGGACTGAAATTCTCCTGTTTTTCACAATTTTTAATGTTTTTATTTTGGTAGGGAGGAAAAACTGAAAATGAGTTTAGGTCAACCTGACATAAATCTTTCCTTGACTCTGTCTTCCCAGGACAGTTATCAAGCTGACAAATCAGTTATTACATAGCTGCATCTATTATGCTCTGTATAAATCTATAGTTCCTGTCAGACTCCACCTTCTCCATAACCTTCACTCATCAGTGGAGCCGTAGAAGTGAACTGAAGTCGAAATTCATACTGAGTTTGGCTCCAAACGTATTTTTGCAGATGAATCTCTCCTTCCTTCCTGTTTGTGTTGGGATTATCAGTCCATCAATACTGTTCTTCTTACTTGCACATGCCTCTCTTAACAATGCAGTGTTCAAACTGATCAGTTTGCACACTCCACTGAAGTACTGTTAACCTGATAGGTAGGTCACCGTTAGGTTAGGGAAAGGGAAGGAGAAAGAGAGATTTACTATGGGAAGAAACACCAGTGTTCTACAGGAGCCCACTGGTGATGGGAAGACAATGTTGCTGATGTTTTCCACTCCATCAGGACACCAAGGTCAGAACTTCCCTTCTGCACCTGGTGGTGGTGGGGGAGTTAATCCAAGATTAATGATGTCAAATTCCCTTAACCCAGAGCTATGAGTTCAGGGAGAGATGTTCCCAGGATAGCAGACCAAATGGATCATTTATCTGTACTAGTATGGTAGTTCAAAGGTTCTTCAGCCTCCTTGTCCAGGACCTTTTGCTGGTTCTTAAAGCAAAATGTGAAACCTGCTTGTTCCAGTGGCTGGCAAAGGAGCCTGACCTATGGCCCCTGTAACCTCCCACTGCTGTGCTCAGCTTCTCAGCACATTCCCAGAAGTAGCTGTCTGAAGGCATGCACCAGAGCGGGTTGACCCTTTGTGGCCAACAGAGCCTTTCTCCAGAGCAAATTCTTTTCTCCAGTCGCTGGCTAAATGTTCTTCTGCTCTCATTCCCTTACCTACATTGTCATCATCTGGAATTTGCCTTCAAGTTAATATCATCAGTTAATGTTTGCAAAGCCTGAAGTACCACAGTTTGTTATTATTTCTGTTATTTTCTTCCTGCTACTCTCTCCAAGTCCACATCACAGGGCACACAAATCTCCTTCTGTAGCCTATTGTCTTACATCTGAACAACTGATCCCTGTCTTCAGCTCAGTTGCTGCCTGTTTAACTCCTGTGATGCTGTAAATACATCATAGGACCAGGGAGAATGAAACACTGTTAATTGCTTCATATTGTGGTCGTAATACTGGTTTTACATGTTTTTAAAGGCCACTGAGTACACACTAAGTGCATTTCTGCAGTGTGTGCTTCTGATCAGCAAAATCTCTTCCTCTCTCCTTCTTTCCTATCTAGCTGTCTGTTGGACACAAAGCCACAAGGGTCCTCTGTGTATTTTATAGCAACAGAAATAACAGGAACATGCCAAACACGGGTGAAGTTTTGGGATGTGAATTTGTTCTAGAAACTTCTATAGAGCACGTGTTAACTGTTAGAGGAGGGGTCTGGGTTTACAGTTTCTCTTTCTTCCCTCTCCAAGGGCTTATAATTAGGGTAATTTTTTACATGGGTTTTTGGTTGTTAGATGCAAAGGCTGTGCCCGTGATAAACATCAGGTCCTTGTTCCAGAGCATGTGGTTATGCTTGTGCAAGGATCTTATGAGCAAAAAACTGCAAACAATAGCTTCTGCTTTGGAAACATGCCAACTATTTTGATGAAAATACATATAAAAATGTATTGAAAATCAGACTGGATGGAGATGTGTTTGTGGTGGATTCAAATCCAATGGTTACAGCCTGGCAAAGGGAATGAGAGCAGGAGGCACTGAGGACCAGGCTCCATGATAGGAAAGAAATCAGTTGCAACAGTGCTTATCCTTCAGTGCCTGAAAACATCCAACAGTAAGAATGCAGTTGAGGCAGAGAGGCAAACCCACCCTCTCTTTTGCAGTAGTTTTGTTTCCTGTGGTACAGTTCTATTTCCACCTATGATGAGTGCAAGTAAATTGCTTTTGTGGTACCAGAGGTAACCTTTTTACTGGGCACAAATGAGCTTGGTTGCAGTGGAAATAGCAAATTTTCTTTCCTGTGTTTGTTGCAGCTGTCATTGGCGATGCTCCATATTAAGGGGAAGACCCGGTGGAGCATAGGGTGGCGTTGCTTGTTTCCCACATCTCAATTTTCGTGGCTGATAAATGTGGTAGAGGAGATATGTACAATAACTACTATTAAGGTTTGTGGCTGAAGCAGCTGTGCACAGAATTTCCTGCAGCCATGAGGATTTAACTGGACCAGAAAATCCCAAGGCAGCCTCTGCATGAGTCAGCACAGGCCTGCTCGGGGGAATGCTCCTCTCTAGCACTGATGTCTCCCGGGTCGATCCACTTCCAAATGCCTCTTCAGCAGCAAGGCTATCAGCTGTGAGGCCCCCAGTCAGCATCTCTGAATCTTGCAAGGGCATGTCTTGGGGTACTCTTGTTGTGTCCAACAGCCTGCCCTTCTTCTGCCTTCTCTTGTCTTCCGCATCAAACCCTTCTCTGACCATCGCATGTCCTGCTTCTCCCCAGGCTCCTGACCCCCATGGTGGAGGGGTTGGAACTAGATGACCTAAAGGTCCTTTCCAACCCTAACCATTCTATGGTTCTATCTGGACACTGGCCCAGGTTGCCCAGAGGAGCCGTGGCTGCGCTATCCCTGTCAGTGTTCAAGGCCAGATTGGATGGGGCTTGGAGCAACCAAGTGGAAGGTGGATGAGCTTTAAGGTCCCTTCTGAGCCAACCATTCTATGGTGATATGATTCTATTGAAGATGTGCCCCTCACTTTCCCCTCTTTGTCCTTCTGTCTACCAGGCACTGCTTACTCTTGCTTTGTTCCCACACAAAGAAAGGCAACACAAGACAAAAGGCCCATGAAGCTGTGAGAATCACTGTCAAAGTTGTTACATAATGGAGTCACATAATGGAGGCCTTTGACTATTTTAGGCAGTTTGCTTGGCTCTCAGCTGTCACTTTTCCATTCCTCAGCAGCTCCTACCTCCAACTTCATTCTCAAACTTTCCTGTTTTGCCCATTCTGTTTGCTTGCTGGGTTGCTTTGACTGGGGAGAGGACCTGTTTGCACTAACACCCCTTGGACACGGTTGGTTTTTCTGGAAGACTTGCCAGTTATGGCCAAAATTTCTCAATCCCTGAGTCAAAACCCCATCAAAACCCCTTCGAAGTCATTAAACACAATGGCTTTATCCCATCCCCAGCCTGTTCTGCACACATTGCACTTCAGTGAAACTGCCTCTTGTCAGACCAGTGATCCAGCCTGCCCATGTTTCTGCTCTGCAAACACAACCTGGGGCCTTTTCCTCTGCTCATGCATACTCCAGACCCTTTCCAGCAGTATAATCCTGCCCTGCTGAATCCACTGGCACCCATGGGATGGCAGCTGCTTAGAAATCCAACTTCTACTTTAACAACAGCTTTGAGTTCGTTTCTGGCTTTTATTGTTCACCAAAGCTGCCCATTTTGGCTCAGTGACCCTTTTTTCTGATCCCAAGTGCAGTCTTGAACCCAAAGCACCTGCGGTGTTTAGAAGAGTGCTAGAAGCAGCAAGAAGCAGCAGCATGCACCATGAGAGCACCGGAACACTGGATCAGACTTCTTAAAAGTCTGACCAAAACATCCCAATGAGGCATGAAGGTACTAATGAGTCACACCCAGGATGGGCTAAATAGCAGTAGAAAAAGGGTTCTTGTTTCAGTTCCCTGCTGGGGCTGGAAAGTTGGTTCTTCTTCACTACCAGCTGGTTTCCTTTCAGTCTTCAGTGATGTACTGGCTGCAATTTACAATGAAATAATTCCTTCGGGGGATTATTCCTCTGGGGAAAGAATGATGAAAAGAAAAATATTCCCCCCTTCACTCCCCCGTCAAACCAATGAGAATGGCATTCAGAAGGTTCTGATATCATGAGACAGCCTTTGCTTCCAGTTTTGTTTGGCAGATTCTCCTGAAAATGGACTCAGCAGCACCCTGGAGTCTTTTTCTTCCATTCCTACTGCACATTAGCAAAAGGAGGAATTGTTTTTACAATGAAAAACAGCTTACATTGCACAGGTGACCTTTTGTCTTTGGCAAAAAGGTTTTTGCCACATCTTTTTGAGGTGGCAGCCTTGCATTATTTATGATAAGCAATTTACCAGGACAACTCTAGTTTAAATCAAAATATAGCAAAAATATCCAGCTCCTGTGACCTGAATTCAATGCTGTCATAGATGGATGTGCCTTAGCCAGGCTGAAGGATTGGGATTTTGGAGGAAAATATGTAAAAGGATGAGGTCAGGACAGAGTTTTGGCATCCATAGTTGTGGTCATTTACATTTCAAGATGTGTTGGGAGGAACTTGTTTCTTCCTAATGCTATTGTGACTGTGTTTGTGGTGCTGTACATATGTCAGGGGCACAGTTAAAGCTGTATGGGCGAGCAGTTTTGCTAAATAGCCTTTAGGAAAACCATCCGACAGCAAACATAACCCTGCTGAAATTAAGGTAAGGATTATCTGTGACTTTTGTTAATATGCTCAACAATGAGTTCAGTGAGTGTACCTGCAGGATAAATTAGATGTCTTCCTCCATCATCCGGTGTTATGGGGAGCTCTTTTGCTGATACTATTCAGAGAATGGAAACTTGGCTGATTTGGGGTCCAAGAGCCCAGACTAAAGAGTCCGATGAGCAATCCTGCAACTGGCATATTTTTGTATGGTATTAGGGAAGATGAATGATGGCTGTGTTTGGGCAGACTGTTTCCATAATGTAAGAGAGAGAAAATCAACTCATTGTCGATCCAGATTTTGTCATAAGTAACTTGAAAGTTCCCTGTGGGTTCAGCTGAAAGGCATTTGGAGTCAAGGAGAAAATGCACGTTAATGTACATTGGATTTTGGGGAGCATCTGCTTGAGAAAGCAGTGCTTTATGCTCATTCTGGCCCCATAGGGCTCACCTAATAAAACTGTCCACAATTAATTTGCAAGTTTGAGGTGAGTTCAGTCAAATGAGCTCTTTTCTAGCTTGTTTTTGAAAAAAACCCAAAGTACGATATAATTACACACACACCAACAGTTCAATCCAAGAGACTCCTTGAATGCCATTTGGAGACGTATCGTTTCCAAATGCTGCCAATGTTAGCTCAAACTTCAGAAGCCTGAGCCAAACTGAGACACACAATTTTTCCTTCCTTCCTCTTTCTATTTTTCACTCTTTTCCTCCTCACTGCAACTAAAAATAATGTGCCCTGTTTGCCTCATTTGCTAACTAAAACATGTATACCTGCTTCTTAAGCTGTAATTTTAGCTTCACTCTGATTGATAGCTCCAGTAGGAAAGGTTTGAATTTCTGTCTTGTACAGACACATTCAAATTGCTTGGCTGTCAGATGAGTTGCCTTTGTAGTCATTGTGCAGACTGGAGCTTCCCCAGTGTTTGAAAAAAGTTTAAATGAATTTAATGAATTTGGGGTTATTTCTCTTTTTTCCCTCTTTTTTAAGCTAGTGCTTATTAAAGCACTGGATGTTTCGGAATGATGAATGCATACCTTCTGAGTGAAGTGCGGCCAGAGCTGCAGCTGCAGCTCTCTTCCTATATGTGTTGCTCAATAGGCTTGTGGGAACTGATGGAGCAGACTACTGGGAATGCCAGGCAGGACGGCTCTGCTGTTGTTACTGGCTTGGGCTCAGTTTAATACCTCGTGTGCAGTTGGATGTGGGAGAGACATTGAAGAGGTGTTACTAGAAAAATGCTGCTTTAAAATGAGACCCTGAAAAAAGCTCAATTAATTTAATGTTTGTCCTAATTGTACACTCTGGTGTATCTCAGGTACCTGAGGAAGCAGTGAGGTTTTATTTTTAATGGCTTTATGCCTACTTGCAGCCAATGGGTCAAGTGCTTTGCCTGTCTGCTAGTCAATAAAGGGTCTGGATGCATTGCCAGCCATGTGCACTGTCTGCCATGGCCCAACGTAGCAGGCATGGAAAGTACTTGCGTGACTTCTAATGAAGTACTAATAGTGTTGTGGGTGATGGTATTTCTTCTTTGGTAGAAGTGGCAGGGACTGGGCTTTTTTGAGCAGCGTTGCCCTGTGTTGAATTGAGCCTGGATAGGTGTGTGGGACTGTTAGGGTATAAAGTATTCCTTTGTAAGAAGAGTGGAAAAAAGTGGAGAAAGAGAGAGAAAAGACAAAAGTCAAGTGGTCTAGACTGTGTCTGAAGACAGTATTCACTTACTGGTGCTGCTGAATAAGGAATGCAGAGCAACTCTGTCAGAACAAGAATGTCGCTACTGGGTCAGGCTAATGCCCTATAGGTGACTGTGGCTGGTAATGAGTGCTTAGAGAAGGTGCACCAATGTATATCCTTTCAGCAGTCAGAGGCTCTAACCTCAGCATCTGGGCCATCATAGTCCTGCAAACAATAGATAGACTGTCTGTCAATGTATTTCATCTCTGGAACTCAGGGTGAAACTCTTGCCACCACAACCTTTTGTGGCAATGAGCACTAAGACTAATCCATTTCCTTAGATGCAGGAACAAGTTCCACATTTTAATAACTGATTGTATGAAAAATGTTCTTTGGCTTTTCTCTAGGTTTGCAGTCAGAAAGTGTTACCAGGCACTCAGCGTTTGCTTTAATAGGAGGATTTATTCTTTCAAATCAGCTTCTCCATTGGAGGCAAGTTTCCACTCGGCTCTGCTGGTAAGAAATCTCAGTCCACTTGAGATAAAATTAGCTGTGAGATTGTAACCTCTTGTTAGAAACATGGATAGTAATACCCTCAGATGTTAAAAGCAGATTCGGAGGAGAACATCTGCCCAAGCTACGTACTGTGAAAACCAGCTTTTAAAATGAAAGAACCTCTGAACCAGAGGGAGCATCTCTGTTAGAAAGACTGATGTATTAGATCTGTTTTTGCAGATTTAGCTGGGGTTTGTCCTTTCTGAACACGCTTCTTTTTCCTTTGGGTACACTTTGTTCCTTTCTGCGTACACAGCTGATGTCTCCTTGCATATGTCTTCAAATGCAACGGTCATGCAAGAAAACAAATTGTGGTAATAAGTGGGTGAAATCACAAGTCAGTTCATTTCCCTGCACCCATTTCTTTGTAATCAGAAGATACAGTCACTCCAGAAAATGCAGAGGAGGCTCTGCTATCTGTGGCATGCCGTGCCTGCAGTTAGCACACATTTTAAATCACAGTTCTAGTGCTTATTTATACAGCTAAATGTCATATGTTTAAAAATAATGAGTTTATTCAGAAAGAAAAATTCCCCCCGAAGTGATTAATTAATGGAAGGAGACTCATTCCCAGTGTAACAGCCAGCTAGAGTTATTCCAGGCCTTCTCTTGAAGTCAATTACCTGTTGGAAAATCTGTGCACTCCACCAAGTTGGTCCAAGTTCAACAGTGAGAAATAATGAAGCAATGATATATAGCAAGAAACAGTACATTTTTCATAATTGCTTGTGCATCTCATTGTATTGTGCCAATCTCATTCTAAGGCAGCAAACTGGTTTTGGAAATTAAAGTTAAAACCAGTAGAGTTTAGGCAAGCAGTGGCTTACATGTTTTTTGCAGTGACACAGTTTACTTTTCACTTATGTGTAGAAGCCTTCCTGGAAACACAAGTGACAGTGACATTCTTAACCACACGTAGAACACTTGATATTATAGTTTTTGACTCCTCAGTGTCTTACCGCAGACTGAATTTAAGGTGAAAGAAGGTGGCTGTGCCATAGAGCACTATCACAATACTGCAACTGCTGCTCTTCAGAATCCTCACCCTGGCCTGCAGCCTCTATGAAGCTGTCACACGCAGATGCACTGGTCTGTAAGAAAGCTTCCTTCGTTCTTTTGCCTGGTGTTTCAGCTAATGCATCTGTCAGGACCCTAAATGAGCAGGATCAGATGAACTATATAACCACAGTGAACTGCTTTGCTTTACTGTGACTGCAGCTCAATAGCCCTCCCAATTTAGGTTTGCTCTTTGCTCCCAACTACTAGAGTTTCATAATGGAGCTCTAAAAGCACATTTCACAGTAAAACTTGGGAAAGTGACAGCCAAGAAATCATTTTCCTTAGTAATTTTAAATGCATCACTGCAGTCGCTGTTAAGATATTCTAAGAAACGAAGGACGGGGGCATAACAGTATTTAAAAAGCTTGGTGTCTCATGTTGATGCTGATGGGGAGATGTCATTTGTCTTTTGTTCATAAAAGGATCCGAGATCCAATAATTCCAAACTATTAATGGCATGCTACATAAGCATCAAATGAATACATTGACTAGGGCTGAGACTGCTCTTTTCCAGCAGATTCCTAACGTCACTTGTCTAGTAAAAAGACAAAATCTACTTGCTGGGATTTAAGCAGTTGACAAACCAGAAGGGCTCTGGTGGGGTTGCTCTTGTCTCTGACGTTAATGAAATGCATGTTGTAAAGCTTTCTAATTACAAACTTACCCAAGGAAGTGTTCTGATCTTCAGGGTAAGTACTATAAGATTTATAGAAAATGTGATGAAAGGGGGTTTGAGACATTTTGGGTTGATTGGCTTGGTTTTGGTTTTGTTTTGGTTGGTGGGTTGGGTTGCTTTGGTTTTGGTTTTGGTTTTTTGAATAGGTACTGAATTTGTGACACAAGGTAGCAACAGCTCATCCAGGAAATTCAGAGCTGTGCTTGACTCTGCATTATCAGCCCATTGTCATGGTTTGTCTTTCTACCTAAAAGTCAAATCCACCCCAGGCACACAGTAACTCACAGTGGCTTGGGAGGTGTTTCTTTAGCTTGCACCATGAGATGATTTGGAAGTCATGAAATCTGAGGGCAGGAGCAAACGTACCCACTATGTTTTCTAGCTTGCCTTTGGAGGAGAGAGGTCCTGTAGTTATCTAACATCAAGTAAAGATCTCTCTAATTGACTGTGTGTGCCTGGCCAGGGAAAATGAGGTGAAAAGATGCTAGAGAAGAGGTGGTAGCTGAAAAGCAGCTATCGGTTTGGAAGAGCATCAAGTGGGAGCAAGTGGGGCCTGGACTGATGGTGGGACAACGCAGGGAAGAGGTGGATGATGAGGAAGGTTCATGCATATTTAATATCTTCAGAAGACCAAAATCCAATCCTCACTTCTGCTAGGGGTTGTACAGAATAATTTCCTTCTGTTCTGCAGAACTGCTGTTACTTTGTGCTTTTCCTAAGATCAGAATCCGGCCCTGTATGGTAAAGAAATGTGTTTAGAGATGTTTTTAACTTGTGGATAAAAAAACAACAAAAAGAATTAGTGCCATTTTTGGTTTTCTGGATGTGCCTGTAAGATTGAAAGTACCCTCCTGATTCACACTGTGGTGATGCACAGCAGCGTTTGTATTCTGAGGAGTGCGAAGTGAAACAACCACATATTCAAAGGAAAACATATTTGATGAATCCACATAAGTTAATTTGCCACCAATAGAGATCCTTAGTAACAAAATAACGAGTGTTCTCTTCAGTAAGCATCAAGTGAGACAATGCCATGCAGATTTGTGATTTATGGTGCTCCATTTCATTACCTTCTAGGTTTGTACCTGCTGAGAAAGGAAAGACACAGGCGATGGCAAAGACCCTTCTGCTTCATCTGCCCAACTTTTTGGTATTGTTTGAGTGAAGACTTCTCAGGCAGCTGTCATTCGTTTTGCAGCCATGTACTTCTTAAAATATACAAGAAATAGTCAGTGAATAAGCAGTGAAAAAAACAAAACAGACTACAGAGCACACTTGAAAATGCAGCTTATTATTTTTAACTGCTTTTCCAAAAGAACTGAGCTTTTAATAATAGTCTGCTCTTGTAAAACATCTCTCAGATGCGGACTTCAAAATGTGGTAGACAAATTGTCTCAACATGTCTGTGGGCTAGGTAAGTACTATTAATCCCTTTCTACAGAGGGGTAAAACTGAACATCAGAGAGCTGAGAACACTGTTTTCCAGCTTTGGTGTTGCAAAAAGGACTGTCATAGCTGTGAGAGTATTGTGTTAACTTCCACCCCCTAAGTCCAATTTAGCCTTTTGCCTTTCCAGCAGATGGCTTGTTGTAACTGCATCTTTTCTGGTCACAGGTTATAAAATGGGCAAAGGCAGGGGTGGATGTGAGAAATGGACAGTCGGTTGTTCCCGAGACATGCAATGTGCATCTGACGTTAATTGTAAGCTTGTAAAGTTAAGCATTTCATAAGCATGTCAAGGATGAATGTAAGCTTTCTTAGAATTCCTCAGCCTGAAACTGTTTAACCTACTACTATGGCACTTCTCTAAGTTCACAGTATGGGCAATCCCCCCAAGAACATCCGGCCCTGGTAATGTTACTGTGGGGTTTTTGCATATCACATGCTTGCCAGGTGTGGATTATTGGGTGCGTGTAGTCAACAACCTTACTTTGTCCAGTTTCTCCAACAGACACTTAGAAAGTGCAAGGAACTAATAAGAAAGTTAAGTTCATGATGACGAGAAATTAAAAAGACAGTAGTCTATGAAGGATTAAAGTCTAAAAGCAATTTTTAGTCCTTAAAATCAATTTTCTTCCTGCTGGAAGGGGGTATGTATTGAAATGGATTTGCCTAGGGTTGGACATATACCTTGATTAATATTAGATCCTCTTTTGCACAAAAAAGGCAAAACCTGTTGTTCTGAACCTCTTAGGCTTCATTGAGGATGCTTGCAGTGAGATTTGCCTTGGAGTGTGGTATCTGTTGTAGCAGTGAGGGCTACCTAGGGTTCTGGATTGCTATGTGTGTAACTCCAGTCAGACTATGGCTGCAAGGCCTATCCTTCTCTTCTATCTTCTATCTCTTCTATCTCTATTCTCCTTCTATCCGAAAGGTGCATTTTGCTGTTGGGTGCTCTGTTCATGCCTATCAGGACAAAACCAGCCTCATTGTGCTTACGATGGTTTTCCTCTGGCTAACCTTAGAGCTGCAGAGTGTCAGCAGCTATTGATTATGGGAGCATAGAGGCTGCCCTGGCCTGGAAAGGGTGTGCTGACCTTTTTGTCAGGAGCGTCTCTAAAAGAAGAGCTAGCAGAGGTGCCACAAGTTCATTGGTGAACGATGGCAATTGACAGCCATGCTTTCAAGGCAGTGGATCATGCTGTCACTCTCAGCTTGGCACTGCCACCAGGGTGCTTCTAGGTGCCCCAGGGCAGGCAGAGCCTGTGGGAAACCCCTTGGCCTTTGCAAGAAGAGCATTGTACCCAGTGGTGGTGATGAAGCTTGTCTGAGCAAGAGGCAGAGCTTTCTCAGGCTTGTCTGGAGCCATGGAAAATGTCCCTGTAGGACCTCAGCTCTTCCTTGTATGTGAGGTTTTGCATTTACCTTACCTGTGCTAACACAAACCACACCATGCAGTGAGGTTATTCATACACACGCAGCCTGTACAGGGATAAGGTGCTTACCATGCTCTGGGATGCTAGTGAATACTTGGCATGGTTTGGGTAAGCTCTAAGGATGTAGGCAGAACGAGTTAAAATGAACAAATAACATGTCATTTAAAGCACAGGGTAAGCTGCGTGCCAAGGAAAGGGGCTGGAAAACTCACTTCTTGTTTCAGCATCATGTGAGACCCAGTCACAGGACCGGCAAAAAAGGGAAAAATCACAGCTTCTTTGCACCAGGCTGGAGCTCCTATGTTTAACACTTTTAAAGAAGCCAAGTTGTGCAGGTGACAGCAGTGCAATTTTCTGAAGGAATCTGGTTTTGGAAAGGAGCTGTTGAGAATATTTGAAGATCCCTTTAGTCATCTTTTTGGTGTACTTCTGGACACCAACAGTCTCCCACTCCTCTCAAATCTTTATGCAGTTTGCATAGCCCACAAGAGCTGCGTGCAAAGGAGAATGCAGAGCTGACTTACAGGATAGTTCACCTTAGGGTAATGTTCTTCCTCTGGCTGATAGAGTGGATGGTGGGACCCTCTAATCTCGGCCCACGAGGACATGTGAGCTTTAGCATGCCACAGCTGAAAGGAAAACAGTAGGATGGAAGTCATCTATTAAAAACTTATGCATTGTTAAAGATAGAGAAGGTGGAAAAAATACTGCCTGGTACAGGGCTATATCATAGAATCATAGAATAGTTAGGGTTGGAAAGGACCTTAAGATCATCTAGTTCCAGCCCCCTGCCATGAGCAGGGACAGCACACAATAAACCATGTCACCCAAGACCCATCCAGCCTGGCCTTGAGCACTAAGGCCTTGAACATTAGATGAGGGTGAAGAGCTGTCCTGTGTATTTTGTATATCCAAGATTTTTCAGGTTAAACATATGAAATAACCTGAAAAAAAATAAAGAAGTCCACAGAGCTGCCAACAGAAAGAAACTCAAGATATTTGTTCATGGGGTTTTGGGGTTGGTCTCTCCACTTTCACACCAATAACAGTGGTGGGAAAGAAAGAATTGAAGAGGATAAGAACATCTTCAAACAACCTCAACAATTATGCTTCAATGAGGGGCATAATGAAGGAAAGAGAGAAGACCCCTTTCCCTCCCCCATCTGTTTTCCTTATTCCTCATTTAACGTATGCAAAGGAAAAGCTGGCAATAGTGACTCTTTGGAATCAGGTTTTACTTTGATGATAGTAGACCTTAGTCCCTGCATAAAATTGGCTATATAAATAGTTATTGTCTTTCTCCACACTTCACTCTTCCTTTCAATAGAAGAGTAAAGCCTGGGCAACAGAACATGGTATTTGTGGGTGTTTGTTCCCCACTACTGGATACCTCAAAAAGAAACTCAATGTGTTGCTAGTTAGGGAAGAGTTTCCTTGTCTTCAGGGGTCAGCAAAGAAAGAATAAATTGATTTCTGAGCATGTAAGTTCTTTTCATGGCTGGTTTGGGTTTCTGTAACACTTTTAGGAGCTATGTAGTTCTTTCCAAAGTGTCCTAATGCAAAGCACCAGAAATATGGAGGTGAGCCATTAGCTCATTAATACTGCCAGGAGAAAAGAAAAGAAATAGCAAACTCTGTGATGGGCAGGCACAGCCAAACCAAATGCCTCTGTGGAATTAGATGTGCTGCAAACAACAAGAGCCTGTGATAATATGACCTTTAAAAACCTTATGTTTCATTAATGGAAAAATGAACTAAAGAAGCTGCTGCTGAAGCTTTCAAGAAGCTGGACTGCTCACTTATACATTAACATGTCACAGATTTGCCAGCTGAGCTGACAGGGGCTCCAAACCTTCCTTTCTATATAAACCTGCACAAAAGCTGATAGCTGTGAGGGCTGCCCACTGTAGGATATGATGAATAGATCCTTCTGGTGCTTGTCAAAGTTGTTTCGTACAGTACTACATTGCCTTTGGTTTGAGCACTGACTGTCAGCAGCGGTCCAGACGCAGCACTTGTATTTGCCACCACAGGGTGCAGGAATGGGTGGAAAAGACCAAACAAGGAAACAGAGCTTGCAGGTGGGAAATGGGCAGCAGGAGGGAGAGCAGACCGCCAGCCTGTGCTGCCGGGAGGGTTATCTTACGTAGGCATGGCCAATGCGTGTGGGCAAGGGAAAAGAGGCAAAGTGCAGGGAATGGGTTTTGGGGAAGGGGGCAACGTGGCAATATTGAGTGCGTGCCTCCTCCATGCCTGCCTTTGTGTTTTCCAGGCAGAAGCAGGGACCAGGACCACGGTGGCTGCAATGCCGAGCCGTGGTAAGTGCCAGCTTTGTTAGCATGCGTGGCAACTTACCAGAAGCACAGCGAATTCCTGTGCTTGGAGAGCCTTGCGCTGGGAAGGAAAAATGAGCTGTGAAGTAATAATGATAATAACAGGGTTCGATGGGGCAGATGTAATCCACATTGCTCCAGCTGATCCTGGCTTGACAAAGCTGTTGTCACGGGGTTCTCTTCAGTTCATTTAAACACGAGCTATGGTGTGGCTCAGGCTGATTTAGAGCTAAAATATGATATTTTTTCTTCAAAGTTGTTTTACAGAGTACTTAATGAGGCAAATACCTCTAAACAATTGTCCATGAGAAACAGGAGTTTGGGGAGAGGTTTCCCACTCACTTATGAAACTTTTGGGTACATTTTCTGGCTTACTGTCAAAACCCTTGCTAGTGCTGAGCTTCATGCAAATACGGGTTTGTGGCAAGCCCATAGGAGCCAGGGAATAGCAAATATTGACTCTCCTGTGTCAACAGAAAAGCAAGTGCAAAACTGGCTGTGGGCAGATCTGATTTCAGTTTTCAAAGTAAATATTTGGTGTATTCTTTCTGCTTCCAGCTTAACTGGATGTGTTGATGCTGAGGCTGAAATCCCTCCTGCTGCAGCTTGCCTCAGTCTAAGACACTGTTGGCATGTCAAATCCTCTGCAATGCTCAGGGTGCTGACAAGCACTGCCCAGATTTCTTCTTCTTCTGACCCACAATACCATCCCTCAAAGCATCTCATGCAACTTCTTTGGGGCACATTCCTGTACCCCTTGGATACTCTGGAAGACACCATGCAGGGCTTGGGAACTTCTGAAGGTGATCTAGAGCGTGCATATTCACTACACTTCACTACATCCTTTGGACAAGAAATGTTTGCATGCTATGATGAAATCCCTGTTATTTAGTAAGACTAAGGTAAAACATAAGCAGAATTACTTATTTACAGTAGGAAAAAACTGTCACAGATATTCATGTGAGACTTAAATGGGAAAAAGCCATGTTTGGACCTTTGAGAATCCATCTCGATGTGCTGCCTGGCTGGTGCTCTCCTGTCTCACCCCTCACCAGGGGCTTTGCCTGCCTTCCCCAGCTGTGACCACAGGCCACCAGCAATTTCCTCTGGCATTAGCTGTCACTATGAGAGCCAATCCTACTCCTACCTACAGAGTCCTGCCCTGCCACCT
The DNA here is from genome assembly GCA_032466535.1 of Forpus xanthops. Classification (NCBI taxonomy): domain Eukaryota; kingdom Metazoa; phylum Chordata; class Aves; order Psittaciformes; family Psittacidae; genus Forpus; species Forpus xanthops. The sequence goes on along the minus strand of JASSUY010037733.1, from coordinate 9,352 downwards.
CCCCTTGGTGGCCTTGGATGTGCTGTGGGGCTTGCGCAGTGGTGGGGGATCGGACCACCCATCCGTGCTGAGACTTACCTTTGCTTTTTGTTGATGTCAGGTTGTCTTTCACTGGATCGCTTCTTTCACCCTGTGGACTGTGAGGCTGCAGGAATGCTTGGGGCAACACTAGGAAAAGGTAGGTAAGAGGCAGGAATTAGAGGTGGCTGCTGGGCTGCCGGGGGGACCGCTTGTGCATCCTGGCTTAAAGTCTCTCTGAAATTGTGGCCTCACTGTGAGTATTTCTGCCTGAAGCATCTTCTTGTTTAGAGCTAAATATTTGGTGTCAATCCATCAACAGCGATACTTGATATCATTGTCCAAACAAGTTAGATGTATGTAATTCCTGACTGGCTCTTGGCTGAGAGCAAACGTGACAGTGATTAACTACTTCGGGACAGCTTCTCATCTGGGAAGAGGTGGATAGGATGCGATAGATGGACATTTAAGAGGTGTAGGACCCAGCTGCAGGGTTGAGGTTCAAACTAAATGTAAGGCTTGAATTCTCTGCCTATTCCCAGAGACTTTCCCTCTGAATAAATGTGAAGCTCATTGGCAGCTGCCACGCACAAAAACTTGAACAGAATATATATACTATTATATACAATATATATAGAAAAATATATATTATATATTAATGTATATTATATATAATATATATATTATACTGCTGTCTACTGAGCAAAGTAAGTGCAAGCACAAACATCAGATCCTCATGAGATATAAATTGCACTTCACCACATATAATTTAGTTGCCAGTCACCAACGAGCACATCTTTAAGTGTTCACTTTGTTTTCCCACTGAACAAAAGCACTGCATTGTGTTTTACTATATAATTATAAAAAGCCAAAGCAGGTTATTTTATTTGATCACCTTTCAAAGGGTAGCTGAAGTCACATGGGATCCTAAATCCTGCTCTTGGGAAAGTGGTAAATTTGGTTTAGCTTTTGCCATTTAGGTAGTACTCACCAACTTTGTAGTCAAGCTTTGCCACTGAAGCCTAGGGAGCTGTGATGTGGACCACAGTTTTCCCCTGTCAAAATACGAGGGTCTCAAACCTAAAAAGATGTTAAAAACCTACATTAAGAGTAGTGTGAAGATGATTTAATTCCACAATAAGGTTTGATGAGAAACAGAGGAGCCCTAGCATTTTGTTCCAAACGTGTTGGATTCATAGAGCCTGGCAGAAAAGATCTGGGGAGGAGGATTTTTGTGGGTATCTTAGCTCCCAGGGGACTTGTTCAGGTTCACAGCAAGTTGGGAGATGCACATGTCTGCTTTGCATCCTCAAATCAGGCAGGCTGGGCAGCTAGTGGGTGATGGCCGTATATAAGGCAATGCGAGTAAAAGGTCTAAACCAGCAATAACTTCCCAAACAGCATTTATATGAACAAGGAGACAAATACATCTTGGTGACATATGTGTTGTTGGACCTTTTAAAGTAAATATGAAATGCCCAGAGAATATGAAATGGAAAATGATGTCCCAAGAGAACCAATTTCACTTGCAAATATGTGCACTGCTGTGCCAAGGCTGCTGCATCCCGTGGTTGCATTCAGAGTGGTGTATGCAAGTACCTGGCAACATAACTGGTGATGTAGGAGACGAATGCGACAGCAAAGCACGTAACTTCCTATGCAATTGCATGTGAACAGGTCTGCCTCTCATGTCTTTATCAAATACATCTCAGCTATAGGAAAGCAGGACTCTCCTTGGTCCAAGATTTGCTAATGTTAAGTTGCTGCAAGATCATTTCAGGATACAAAGGGATCAAAGGCAATGGACAGACTCTGAAAGCAGAGCAGCTGAGATGAATGAGATTGTGAGGATCCCTTGCTGCTATTGTCACAAAAAATACAGATTAGCTACTATTGCTTGAAGCGTTTCTCCCCTCCTGGGCAGGTCATCCTGAGCCTGAAAACAGTGAGGTTTTGAAGAATTACACGTGGCAGAGAGTAGAACTGGCCCTGTTGTTCTTAAAAAATAGTAAATATTCGTTTCCTAAATTAAGTCATTGATTTCAGTGGGTTTGAGCCAAAACTTTGCCTTTCGATTTTGACACCAGACTGTTAAACGTTCAGGTCCATGCGCCATTGTCCCCTTCCTGTTTGCTGGGTTTTGGGTTTCTTTTCTGACAAAAAAAGGTTTTAACTTCTCTTTTACATTTGTAATTCTCAGTCTTTTCGTTTTAGTTTGAGCTAAATGTTTCAGGCGGACCTGAAATAATGTCTGGGTTTGCTTTTTGCATTGTTTACAAGCACTTTTTGTTCAACTCTCCTCTGCCTTTGGTTGGAAACTGAAACTATCAGTATTTGCCAGCTTTAAGTGAAAATGAGTAAAGATTCCTTAGTTATTGGGTGAGATCTTTCACTAGCTTTGAGCATTATAATCCTACTGAAGTCAAAAAACCAGACTGATTTATTCCAGATGGCTATCTGGACCTCCAAGGAGAATGAAATCAGTATTGTGGATTAAATTTGCCATCAATACAAGAAGACTTGTTTGCATTAGCGGGGTTACATCTGCGCTTCCTCACAGATAACTTGTGTTCCAGTCTCCACTCTTAATGCTTTTACCTTCGTGCTGCAGATGGTGGCTCAAACTAGCAGTAGAAGCCCTGGAGGTTTTTTGCCTTTGGGCCCAAGGTTTGCAGTGTTCATGTGACCCTAGATTTTACATAGCTTGTTCATTTTGTATATTTGTGCTGGAAATGAGTGTGGAGACCAGAATGCAACAAAAGGCATTGGAAGAGAATTGTTTTGGTTGACTTTTAATTTTGTGGTTTTTAAGGATGGGCACAATACTAAAGAAAAACTGGTTTTTCTTTTGCTAAAGGAAATTCGTACAAGAGGGGCACTTTGTATGGACAGCAGAATGGCCATGGGCATGGACAAACTGGTAGGGAAAGACTTCCTGAGGTATTGCGTTCACATTAGCAAGGGAACTGTTGCAGCTTGGAAAATGAAACCTGCGATTTATGAGCACAAAAGACTGGAAGTCAATATTTTGTTCTCCATAGTTATCCTATAATGACTTTGACAGCTCCTCTGGGTTTGAGGTGATACAGCTTTTCTTGGGCTGGCAGGACGCAATGGGCTAGCTGATTTCCAAAGCTGTCACTTATCTTTGATTTATATCTTCTATATTTTCCTTTTTGGATTAGTTAGTACCATCAAGCTCTTGCCTGCTTTGGCTCGGTGTGCAGCAGCCTGTCTCCAGGATAATTCCAGAATGCCTTGTCCTGCATCATCTAGAAGAGGTTGCAGCCCTGCTTCTGTCTCACCCTGTTATGAGTGAGTTTCACAACCTAGAAGGATGTTAAGAGTTGTGCCTGACCTTGTGCTGAGCCCCATGCACTCTTCCTACACTTCTGTTGAATCTGTGTGTAGCAGATGAGGCACTGAATCTTTGTCACTCACTGCTGGTATGGTGAGGGTGCTTCTTGCCTGTTTGAGTAGCGTAAGTCTTTCTTTCCCCATAGTGTTCAGCCCTTTTCTGAATCTATGTCAGTTATTCACAGGGTTGAAGTGATTTAAAGTGACAAGCACAGGGGGAACTGTCTAGGATGTGTAATTTGCTGTGAATTATTTCAAATTAGAGAAGAAAGGGATGAATGAGGACTCTTGGCTGTAGTAGCAGCATGGTCTCCATATGTCTGTGTGATTTTCATGGACAGACCCTTCATGAAGACAAAGTCTTGTGCTGCACTGAGGATCCCTGATTGCTTCCCCTTCAAGGAGCATGGAAGAACTCTTTTTAGCAGGGTCACCTGGAAGCATCCTGGTGGTTTCAGGGATGCATGAACAAGTGTAGTCATGCCTGCCTGTCTTCCAAGGAGATCCTCATGTGGAAAGAACTAACTGTAGCATAAGTCATAGTGTGCAACTGACATAGAAAAGTGATGAGTAAATTTGGGAAGGATTTTATTTGGACTTTCTGGAGCTGTGTTAGTTAAAGACAATGACAACTTTTTGAAGCACACTACAAAGCAAGAAGGATTTGGGGTCTTGTTCTTGCTGCACCTGTAGTGCTGCTGCTTCCTTATTCCTAAGGAATGAAGGCAGCTGCCATAAATATCCTTCTCATCTCAGGTTCTTCCTATTTTCTTCCCATTTCCTCATTTCTCTGTACCATCCACCTACCTTGTGCAAACCAGAGAGTGAAAGGCAGCTTTATAGGCTTTGGGATTATTTAGTGTTAAGTTGTTATCAGGGAATGTTTAGCAAAAAAGAGTGTGTTCTTAACAGGCCTGGTACACAAAGAATTTCTGCCTCTGTGTAAATTCCTGCAGGGAGATGTTGATCCTTTATCTAATGTTTGTTTCACCTGCTCCCCACCAGAGCACTTTGCTTGTAAGTACATTACTGTCATATGGCCCCAGACAGTTGCTTCAGAGAGGAGTTCTGCAGCTCTTTGATAGGAAAATCATATTTATTTGCTTCTAATAACATCTGTGCTCCTTGTAATTTCTTTGAGGTAGGTTGTTATACCTGTAAGGCCATTATAGAGGTGCTGGTTTTTCACCTGTCAAATCATTCAACTGTATTCCTTAACAGCATGAAGGGAACCAATTTTTCTCCCATTCACTCTCTTAGATAAAGCACTTGTTGAGATAAAGGATCTACTGATGCGAATCTGGAGTAACTTGGGATCTTTTTTATAGTAACACAATTTTTGAGGAGTAGATGCTAGAAATGCAATATTACTGTGCCTGCTTCTTCACCTTGCTGGAAATGAGCAAATAGACTATAAGAAGAGGGAACCCTGCTTCCAGTGGGATGGCAAGCAGTTGTTTCCCTGTGGGTGTGAATGACTGGGTCTGTACCACTAGCAGTGTATGAAACTGAGCTTTAACCAGCCTTGTAAATACTCTTAATGGAGCATTTACATGGAGTCATGGGCCTCACTTTGGGAACATCTCAGTGCCTGGGCAATGGAAGTGTCTCTTGCCATCCTGGGCCAGCCCTTTCGGTGACTTGAAGATGACCTGGCACAAGTCATTGGGGCTTCTCACTGTGATACAGACAGGGCTAGAACACTTTAGCTGCTCTGCTCAGGGGGCTACAAGCATTCACTGGACTGAGAAAGCAGATGGCATGGGGGAAGGTGATGCTCCTGACGCAGGCAGTGCCTCACTTTCAGAAACTGCTGCTCGACTCCTACTTGTGGTCAAGAGCTTTCTCCAAGTGTGTGAAATAAACACGGTTTTCACTTCCTCATTGCACTGTTTTACCAGCTGTGCTCGTGTTATGGTCTCCCCCCAGGAAGGGCAGAGTGTCCCCAGAGGACTGGGGTATCTGTACCTCTGGAAGGAGAACTTTGGGCAAGTGATGGTGGCATGATCTCCAGTTTCATAGCCTCTCTTGCTTGGAAAGACCTTCAGGTGCTCCTTTTCAGGTAATAGACTGCCATGTGTGGTTTGTGCTGAGCCAGACCTCAAGTAGTGGCACCTTAACAGCAAGAGTGACAAAAAGACACTACAAAATGCCTGTGAAATTGTCTGATGGGGGTGATTCTGGCTTAATTTAAATGTAGCATTTTGCTATGCCACTTCTCTGCCTGGCGGCTTCCTGGGTCCCATGAGAAGCCACAGACATCCCAGGAGGTCCCCTGAATGCCTGGACCTGGGACTGATCTTGCTTTATACAGTGGGGGAAGCAGAAGGGCTTTGCAAGGTGTGCACCCTCTGAGCTCAGTCCTGCTGAGGCCAGGGGGAATTATGTCCTTGGGAGGAAGATGGGATCTGAGTATGTTTTAGAGGAGGTATCTTGTACAATTATTTCCTCTGGCCTTATTTCAGTGCTCTACTGTGTGTGCCAATTAACCTAAGGTTTGGTTTTGACAGAACATGCTTGCTTGTACAAATCCCACCGCCTTTCTGCTCTAAATGGCTAATTTTACATAAGGGGGAAGCTTTTTAAACATTAATCCTATTTTTTAAGATCTTGACAAAGGAAGATGAGTCCCTTCAATACCTGCTGTCCCAGCATCCTGCAGCAATGAGGATATGGTCTTGGGAGTTCAAGTAATACATGTTTAATTGCAGGTATATGGTATAGCTGTATAATGAAACTGTACTCCTATGGAAGGCACTGGTAACATTCCTACTGTGCTTAAATTAGCCAGGGCTTCCTCGTTTAGTCTTTGGCTGAGGAGCATGAGATGAGCAGCACAACTGGAGGCTGCAGTTCTTCCTTGTCATGTAGTTCAAATACTTGTGCTTACCACTGTCTTATTGTCTTTGAACAGAAAATCTCCTACAAATTAACATTTGTAAAATTAATGTGTGTTGCCCCAGAGTCAATCACAGGATCTTAAGGACTGATATGGAGGCAGAGCTGGTGTCAACCAGCTGACTTTTACATACCAAAACTGGGTCAGAGCTGGTGTGTACCAGAGAGAGAGCCTGTTCCAGCTGCTGGTTTTGGCCAAACGTTTACCTCTAGGCAAGGCTAGTGGCTATGGAGAGGTTACCAAAGCTGAATAGAACTTTCCCATGCTTTGTACTCCCATTGACATCAAATAAGCACTCAGTATCAGGAAAGGTTTTTGACCTACAGGTTCCTGGCTGCTCTCCGAGCATGGCTGCCAGCTGATGGCTGCTGCAGGAGCCGCTGTGAAATGAATCAGTGATTATAGCTCGGTTCCTGTTGACAGACATCCACCTTACAACCTCCGCAGCTGGCAGCCTTGGTGGCAGGCACAGCAGAGAGGTCCAGGGCTGAAGGAGCAGGGAAAATAAGCAGCGTTCTCATAACAGGATGTGACTGTCCTGCTTCCATGATTCATATCCTGAGCAGGATCCCCTGGACCGATGCAGCCCAGCGACCAGGTCTTTGGCCCACTGGTTTCTCTTTGAGGTCCAGGAGACTCTCTGATATTGCTGCTGTTTATGAGGAAACTGCTTTTGGCAGTTATTTCAGGAACTCCTGCTCTTGGCTCTCCTGTGAGATGAAAATTTCTGCCTCAGTGAGGGCTCTCAAAGGGGCTTTGTAACGCTGCTGGCATTACCTGGGATCTTGATGTAAAAGTCATTAAAAGTTAGAGGCTGCCTCATCTTACAGTGTTGCCCATGGAACTGGTCTGAGCATTCATCAAAGGGAAACACGGTGAGGTTTCTGGTGAAATGTCCATTTGCATAAGGTGCAAATGTCTCTCTTCTCCTGCACCACCTTCTCCCTCAGCTTTTTGGTTAATTTAGCATCTTTTGACTGCTGAATAGTTAGGGAGCTTTGTTGGGGTGCTTTGGGGATGCACAGCTCTGGGAACACCAGGCTCCCCTCTAGCTCACTGACACCTCTTTCATTTCCAGCATCTGGGTGCCTTCTAGGTAGATTTAGGTTCCTTCTGAACAACCAGAAACACACCAGCTTGCTGTAACAGAAAGTTCTCTGCCATCTCCATGCTTTTCCTGAATAGTTGTCCTCAGTATTTACAACCCAGAGAATGTGCTGAGAAAGAGGAAGGTGGAAGATACTTGTGATTGATGCCTGTGGAAAATGAGCGTTTCTGGTATCATCACAGTGTCATTAAAAAAGTGACTTTCTCTGGTGCATAACTACCCAAACACAAGCTTTGAAAACATACAGGTCTTATTCAGGTTTCTGAAACCTCGAAAATTGAGGATTCATCCATTTCCTTAAATGCTATAATATATAAATAAAATTATGGCTATTCTTCTAATTGCTTACACTTCTCCTTTTGGAAAGACCAAGGCCTTGGCAACTCCCATGAGGTTCCTCTGCACCTGATAGCCTGTTTCCTTTTCCATAGCTAAGTTTAGCTCTTGATTTTCTTTCATCTCATCCCCCAGGCAGATCTCACAAGTACTTAAGCTGTTTGTGTTTTCTTCCTGCCCGCATCAAGAAGTTTGTAGGAATAAAGTGTGAATCTGTACATCATATTTGTGGGAAAAACATCCAAAGATCAGGGAAAGACAAAATGGTGCTCTGAGGTGATTGTGCCACTGAAATTCTTACAGCAGAAGGTGGCTTTGATGGGGTTGAATTGACTCATCATCACAAAAATCTCTGCAAGATATTGAATTTCTCACATATCTCATGCAAACTCCATTCCCCAGCAGTCCCATGTCACTGGCTTGGCTACTGGCTTGTATTTATGTTGTTGTAGTGTCTATGTGCACTGAGGATCTGCAAATAGCCAAGGAGACAGGCCTGCCCTCAAAATTTCACAGTCCAAATATATGTCAAGGTGTAACAGTCAATGAAATTAACATCTGTGGAAAGGCTGAACTGCCTGTAACAGAGCAAGAGTGAGGAGGGAGGAGAAATCAATGCTGCTGACTGTCAGTCATGGGCTGACCTTGGCATCTCTCCATTCATTTCCCATAGGCAATGCTTTGCAGAGAAGCAGCAACGAGGAAGCTCTGAAGTACACTGCTCTGAGGACTGTGAGCTGGCATCCTGGCACATTGGGAATGGATGGAGGTGTGGGCGCACAAAAGGAGGAGGTGACTGCTTCTGGAGCATTTATCAGGGTGCTAACCCAAAACGGGGAGGCTGCAAGGGTGATCATAAGTCTCTGTAGGGCTGTAGTGTCTGCCCAGACCCCTGGGGATTGGCAGGGTCCTTGTAAGATCACTGCGTCTGGAAAACCAAAAAATGGGACAAATTTTAGGGTCATGAAAAGTTCAAGAGCTCCTCTGTGTAACTGCACTACTTAGGTTGAAAAAACAGCCTGCCTCGAGCAGAGCAGCAGACCAAAAAAGGTTTGAGCTCTCCCAGCAGTATCCTATCTCAGATAATCTTCTTCTATGACATTAATTTCCTCGGGCAGAAGATTAGGCACTTTTAAATGAATTAGAGCAATTTTAGTTTCTGCTGTCCTTGCATATTGCTGCAATTATCAGTGCAGTCTCTCAGTAACCCTACTGCCATCACAGAGCTAAAAAGGTTACTAACAGTTCAACAAAAAATTGCTAAATCTGTGTATGTGTGATATGTCACTATTTCATAGAATGAGCACCTCTGATATTTGGATGGAATTAATTTCATACCCCTGCCCAAAGTGGGTCTGCTCACCACTTATCAAAGGCATTTTAAGGTGAATTTTAGATGGGACTTATACGGGCTTTTTCCATTGGGCAAATTCCCTTTCACTTGGACAGGTTCCTCTAATGGGTCCTTTAATAGACAAGGGAGTGCCCTAAAGGTTGTGTGGGATTACTGAAGAAAGACTTAAACAGGGGAAGTTTAGATTGGATATAAGAAAGAAGTTCTTTACTGTAAGGGTGGTGAGGCACTGGAATGGGTTGTCCAGGGAAGTTGTGAATGCTCCATTGCTGGTGGTGTT
>JASSUY010037731.1:0-18625 GCA_032466535.1 Forpus xanthops | reverse complement strand
TTCTCTTCTCCAGGCTGCCCCAGCCCAGCTCTCTCAGCCTGGCTCCAGAGCAGAGCTGCTTCAGCCCTCGCAGCATCTCCATGGCCTTCTCCAGGCTCATTCCAACAGCTCCATGTCCCTCTTGTGCTGTTGCCCCAGGGCTGGATCAGGACTGCAGCAGGGGAGGATGCAGCCCAACACACTCCCAACTGATCTCCCTGCTGAGGGATGGAAAAGCACCCAAATGTTAACACTTTCTACCCAATATTCAGTGCTTTGCTGAGGGAACTCGCCTGGTTATGTCCTCTGTCAGCTGCGCAGGGTCCGGGGGGTAGAACTTGACATTGAAGGTAAAATCCCAGGGGCCTCCTGCAATTACAATGAAGAGCTTGAGAAGAATAAAAGCCCCAAAACAGCTTTGTGACAGTCAGTGGTTACAAGAGAAGCTGGGAATATCCAGCTACAAGATAGAGCCAGCAGAGCATGATACTGATTTTCTCAGTTGCTGCTTAGTAGACAGTGTAAGATACTATTTCATTTACAGCAGCTAAGACAGAAGGAGAAGAAAATGAAGCAGGGCAGGAAAATAAACATGGATAAACCACAGCTTGTGGAGAAAACTTCAATTCAGTGCTAAGAAGCTCAGTTACTCCTGTAGTTTGGCAGTGCTTGAAAAGAGGGATTTGTGAAGAGAGGTCAGTGCTGTAACTCCATGAATTAGTACTGGTTTATCACTCAACCCAAGTTTCAAATGTCACCAGCCTAAAGCACTGAGGTGGGCTCAGACCACAGGTTAAACTCAGCACAATACAAGCATCAGTCTCTGGATGAAACCAGCAGTGAGACAGGAAGAGCTTTACGAGCCTAGACCTAAGTGCTTTAAAACAGCAAGTCTTGTACAAGCATTAAGTGGAGCAAGAATCCCCGCAATCCCACCAGTCCAGGTGACTGGAGATCCTCTCATTTACCACAGAAAATAGTCCTGACCCATTAAGCACTCAGAGCAATTCCCACAACTACAACTTCTCCCTTTAACACTTGCCCAACATAATGTTTCTTTCACCAAGAGTAGACACCCCTGTGCTTGACTCGCTCAGAGACTGATCTCAGTCTCAACCAGGGAAGAGGAGGGATGTAGCATTCCTGCATTCACAATTTATGCAATGCCACAACTGGGATTAAACACAAGGCATGTTGTTTTCATCACACACAGCTCAAACTTAGTTACACCAAGAAGGTATTTTAGGTAACAGAGGGTACCTAAACCACTACACATTGATGTACACATATTCATACATTCAACATATACTGAAGTAAAATCAAGTTATTTGCCATTTAACCCATCTCAAGGGACCAGGTTCCACAGGGAAGTGGTTGCTCACTACACTTCCTAACTGAATCCTACCAGCACAGCATGGCCAGGGCAGCTCCTGCCTTCTACACACACCCTGCTGTCGACTCAAAGGGAAGTTGATGAAAGCAAGAGCTTCTCCTACCCCACAGCCCTGCAGCACTTCCCCCCTCATCTGTACTTAAGGACATACTTAGTCTTACACCCCCCCAAAAGCACACAGCTAACAGTACTGCACTGTCGTAAACCAGGTTTTTACTTTCATAAAGCAAGATTCCACATTCATAAAACAGTATTTTACTTCCAAAGGAGTCAGGTTTGCTCCTGAGAGAACACAAAAGCCTCTACAGTTTATTTAACTTTGACACTACTCTCATTTTGAACCAATTCAGCGTGAGCAGACCTTAAAATCCAGCTTTGGAGAGCACCTGCTATTTGCCCTGATACTACTTGAGCTATTTATCATCCAGTGCCCCCATTTGGACCTCATACTAGCCTCAGAGTCCCTCAAACTTTGCTACAGCCCACAGCTTTCCTCAGGTTCTCCCAGGCTCCTGTGAGATTTACACTGTTCTCACTGGTACCTATTTTGCCATCCTCCAACAAGGAGCACATCTCCTGTTTCAGCATCATATGGTAGCAGGGACATGTGGGCTTGCACATCCCAAGCTGCGTTTTCCCAAGGAAATGACATCTTTCCCTAAATCTAGAGCATCAGTAAATGCTTGGGAAGAAGGGAAAGGATGCACATACTGCCTGAATGCACTGATCCCTGCCAGACACCCTCACCTGAATTATCACCCCTCCTTAAGCCCCCTGAATGGCCCCTAAAGCCACATTCCTTTAGGGAAGAAGGGAGGAAACACACACATACACATCACAAATTCCACCTACTTACCATGAACCTGCTTCTTTATTTCTTTGGCAGGATCCAGCCACGTCTGTAAGAGGATAAGAACATTCCCAGGTTAACAGATATTCCAGAAACACCAACGAAACCTGAAAATCCCTAAAAACACAGCAATGGGATATGAATGCAGCTACGGAAACTGGAGAGACAGGGCGTTTCTCACAGCTTTACCTCCAGTCTGTGGTCCTGGTGGGTGCATTTCCCACCCTTCATCTACCGTGTACTCATAAGGGAGGAAAGAGAAAGAGGAGAAAACAAACAGAGCAGCATATCATAGAATCATATGGTTTGGGTTGGAAAGGACCTGCCAACCCCCCTGCCACGGACAGAGGTGCCTCACACTAGATCGTGTCACCCAAGGCTGTCTGACCTGGACTTGAGCACTGTCCTGTCCCTACAGTCCCTGATGAAGAGCCCCTCTCCATCATCCTTGTAGCCCCTTCTGACGCTGGAAGCAGCTCTGAGGTCTCCACACAGTTTCTCTTCTCCAGGCTGAACAGCCCCAATGTTCTCAGCCTGGCTCCATATGGGAGCTGCTCCAGCCCCTGATCATCCTCATGGCCTCCTCTGGACTTGCTCCAACAGCTCCATGTCCTTCTTATGCTGACACCAGAACTGCACCCAGTGCTGCGAGTGGGGTCTCAGGAGAACAGAGCAGAGGGGCAGGATCCCCTCCCTTCACCTGCTGCTCACTCTCCTTTTGCTGCAGCCCAGGATATGGGTGGCTGCAGGCACAGAGCCACAGGTCACAGCCACATCCAGCTATGAGGGGCACTTGCACAAGACTCATGTTGGGGTTTGTTCTCCAGCACATTTCAAAATAGGCAAAGGGAATGAGTGCATTCATTTTAGGCAACCTCTCTCCACACTTACCCCTTCAGAACAAAGATTGATGAGACTTTCTACCATTAGCCATGGTTTTTAAGAGAAATACACTTGGGAACATCCATCTGCTGGGCAAGGCTGGAATCTCTTCCAGGAGTGTGACATAAACTCCATCCCTTTTAAGTATGACTCAAGTTCCTTGATCTCAGCTATAAACTTTAGAAATACATCCTTTGTCCCCCATCTCTGTCATTTGGGGCTTTGTGGGATGGTGTTTGCCTACCCTGGAGGTCAGGGGGCCTGCCTGCAGAAGGGGATAGCACGGTGCAAACAGCGCTCCTGGAGAGGCTGCATTAAGCCACGCTCTTCATTTTCACAAGCCCTGAGCAGGATTTGGACATCCAGGTCTCCCGAGGTGAAGGAATTAACTCACTGAATCCCCCAAGCTAATCTGTTTTGACCAGAAGGACGTGTATCTTCACAGCAGCAATATTTAATCTTATCTTTTTACATGCTTGTTCCTCCAACCTATAAACCTGGGGCTATAAAATCCATTTCAAAGGTAGACATGCCACTTGCTGTGGCTTTGTGGCCACTGTTTTAGGCACTCTGTGCCCAGGCTGGGGCCAGGACTGCTCATCACTGCCCACGGCGCAGTCGTGCATCCCCAGCACTCATCTTGCTCGAGCCAGCAGACAACAGTGGGCACTGCAATTAGCAGCACTTTCATCCACTGAGAAATGAATGGTCGGAAACAATCCTCCCCTTCAGAGCACAAAGAACATCAAGCTCTTCTGGTGCTGACTGGTTGCTCTATCTGCTGCTTCACTCTCCTGTTCCCACTGCCACCCTCTGCTAGCCCCATGTGGGAAAATTCCCATCCTCAGGAAGGTTTATTCCATAAAAATCAAAGTGGAAACGCTGCGTTCAACCCTTCCCTGTCCAGGAATACACACAAGCATCTCCGGTTTGCTCCACACAGCCGTGGGGACAGAAGTTCATCTGTTGGGTTCATATTAAAACCATTTTATAATCTTTTATGAGATTATAGTCTACTGGAAGGTGCATCCCCCCCCCCATGGCAGGGGGTTGGAGCTGGGTGAGCTTTAAGGTCCTTTTCAACCCAAACCAGTCTGTGATTCTATGATCATTTCTACCTGTAAATCAGTAACTCACTGTCAGGTCTTATTTGAAGTTAAAGCAGGAGAGAGATGGAGCTTCAGGTTTCAAAACGGTGGTCTTCCCCATCAGAGCACAGTACATTTCCACCAAGCAGCTTACTCTGCACTGGAGCTAACCCCACTGCCAGCAGCTTTACCCTCCTCAGCCCCTGAGTTATCCAGTGCACAGCACAAGTGTGAGAAGCTGAGCTGATCCAAACCTTTTTCCCTCAATTGGATCTAAAAGTGCACCTCTGCCTCTCCCTGCAAGCACACCCAGCTCCCAGAGGACAAAACCCAGGTTATATACATGGAAGGGAATTTGGCATACAATACCAGAGACAGTAAACCCAAACCCAAGAGAGAGCTCTGCCTGCCTCAGATAGTGATGGGGCATTATTCTGCCTCTTCATGAACAATTCACACATTTATGAAGTATTTAATGCTAAATGTCTGTCAGCCACAGTAACCTGGCCCAGAAGAGTTTCTGTAGGTGAAGCATGGGCATAGTCAGAGCATGGACCAACCTATCTGGTCTAAAGGACACAAAAGGGTCCCTTGATTTCAGTTCAGCACACTTCAGGCTTCAGGAAACAGAGTGTGAGTAATTGCTTGAGTTAAAGCATAACCAAGGGTTTAAAAGATAAGACACTGCTTGAGTCTAACCAAACAAAGACCTTACACTGAAACCATATGAGTAAGAGTTCTGGTATGGAGTCATACGTTTCTTTGCAGGGCAAAGCCTTGACTCAAATCTACTCTGGGTGGCTCTGACCAAACCTTACCCATGCTGACAGCAGTGCCAGGGCAGCCTGGCTTCCTGGGCTACAGCTTCACAAAGCAATGGCATTATTTTGCAGTCAGCTCAGAGAAAATGAATTTTCTCCAGGTGACAATCCAGGTCCATGTCACTTTTGAACTCAAATCCACAATCCTCCGTCATTTATTCACATTTTCTACCTCTGGGATAACCCCTTTTTGGGAGGACACCAAAAGGAGCTTTAAAAAGAGTTTATGCACCATGTTCTCCCCAGGGGAGAGGATCCTGTAAGGAGCTGAACCCACCCAGGCACAGAATACCATGCACCAGCAGCTGCTTACCCTGGAGGTTGGTGTGTCCCATATGGCCAAACCAAAGTAGTCTTCTTCCAGGAGATTGAGGTGGTCACAGACCTTCTTAAGGAGATCCTGCCCCTTGGCATGTTTCTGCAAGCAGAGAGAAGACATTCTGTAGGATGGGTTGGTTTCTGCTGCCCTGGTTCATGGGCAAGGGGAGAGAGGGAATGTCATCAAACCACACTGTGCACTGTCAAGAAAGGAGTCCTGAGTAGCTCAAAATCAGATCTCTTGGTGGCTTCTGGGTAAGGACCCCTTATAAGAAAGAGCATCAGGCATAAAAACTGGAACCACAGAAGCAATGAGAACTGCAGTGCGCCTCTGCTACCACCAGCTCCATGTCTGAAGCCCCCCCAAGCTTCTCAAGACAACCCACAAACACCAAGGATCTGTATGGCTTCTCCCTCCCCAAGTACATCCCCCAGGCCCAAGCTACTAGGCAATGAGATATTTATCAAAAGACAAACAACATGGGGTAAGAAACTGCTGCTCCCTCCCACTGCTAGAGTCTCCCATTTGGGGGGTAACCTGACTTATGAGGTTCAGAGAAGAAACCAGCAGCTCAGAACTAAAGACCATCATTTCCATGGCCTTTTCATCAACCCCATCTGCTGCTGCTGACACTCAGCTTCTCCACTTTTGCCTTATGCACAAAAAGCTGCTTAGCACACAGGTTCCTGCCTCCAGAAATACACTCTGAGCATTTTGAGTATATCTTTTCTTCTTTCCAAATCCTGCAGAAGAGAACTGGCCCTCGGAACAACCATGCTTTTAGTCCGAAAGCATGAAGGGAAACACCCCTAAGGCACACAGCTATACTAACAGGAGCAGCTCCTTCTGTTGAAGGCTGTGGTGGGAAGAAAGTGCAGCTCCAGTGATGTAAACCAAGATTTACTGATGCTCCGCTTGGGCCCACAGCTCTCCTGTTAGGCCTATTTGCACAGCAACTGATCTTTGTCTACACTGTTCCAATTGCTTCCCAATTAAGTCTTAGTAAACTCTCAAAATGCTGGAGTAGGATTCCATCTGTGTTAAAGCTGAGGGGACTTGGCAAGACAACAGCATCTTACTGAGAACAGCCCCTCTTGATCCCCACCACGACTCTCTGGACCTACAGAAAGAGACTTATCCTGCCCAAATCAGGACCAACCACTCCACCATCGCTCTCCCCCCAGCAGTGTCCCTGCAGCCTGCCAGGATGTGAAGACATCAAACACACAAAGCCCCAATGAGGGTGCTGCTGAGGGTGCCACCAGCATTCCAGGGAACACATCCCTTCCGAGGGCTGCACACACAATTCCTGGCAATGGGAAAGCAATGGGGGCAGCAATGCTCTGAGTGGATCCCAGGCAGCAACAGCAGCAGTGCTGCTACACAAAGGGCCAGCACTGACCTACTTGCCCAGGATCACCCAAGGTAACATCCCCGTGCCCACATCCCTCTCCTGGCCCATTGAGACAGCAGGACTGGGGAAAAACAAGCTGACGGCATATGCTCGAATGGGAAGAACTGGATTATTAATATTCCAGACAAGTACTTTCATACTGAAATGGGGATTTCTGCTGTCTTTTTATTGCCCTGGCAGCAAGACAGCCCTGTGAGAGAATGCACAAAATAAAGCAGAAGAAAACCTCTCAGATGAAGGGGTTTGCAGTAAGTCACCATAAGCGCTTTAAATTGTTTACTGCAAATATATTCTAGTGAAGGCTAAACACTGCACGTTGTTCTGCATATCCAGGCTCCTGGAGTTATGCCAGCCAGCAGCCCAATAACCAAAGGTACCTTGGGTGAACAGAAAAGCACAAATCAAGCTGCCGACCCATTTCATTCAAAGGAAAGGGGCAAAAGGTATCTAGACAAGCCCAACCTAACACCAAAATCTCAACTCTAGTCTGGAATACAAATGAAAGGTGAAGAGCATATAAGATAATGTGCCCCCCTTTACACAGCAAGGCACCCTGGAAATGGTGAAATAATGAAAACAAGATTCCTGGGCGCTAGGGACTTTTTACACCACTAATAAGTTGTTCCAGCTCACAGCAAGATTGTTCTGCAGTAAAGCCTGTCATGTAATTCACTGGCAGCAAATTAGGCTCTTATTAAATTGTGTTTGTGGTGAATTTTCCAGGAAAGGAGAAGGGAGAGGGAAAAGTGGAGAAGCAGAAACAAGCTCCTAAAGTACTTACATCCACGGCACACTCAAAAAGGGTGTCATCCAGCAAGACGACTTTGCAGTACATATTTCTGTGTCTTTTTACTGCTTTGTGGGCAGCTTTCAAATCCTTGTCTGCTTTGGGCTCTGGAGTCACTTGCTTGGGCTCTGGCTTGGCGCTCTCTTCCTTCCCTTCCCCTCCTTCCTTGCCTCCGAGGTCTCTGGGGTCCAGGTCCTGGTCGTCCCTCCTCTCCTCCTGTGCAGGCTGAAACCCCACATCACTCAAGTTGCCAATGAGAAGTGTCAATCCAAAAGAAAATCACATGAAATAAGCATTGCAAAGGTGCATGACAGAGCTGGGATCTCACTCCAGAATGAGTTATCTGGCTCCAATGTGTGAGCTGGGACCTGGAGCAGCAGCTTGGCTGGGCAAGTGAACGCTATTAAATTTTAAAGCTTTTCAAAGTCATTCCCAAGTCTTCACTTAATAAAGGATGTAATAAGACAGAAAAAGGGTTTGAATAGAGGAACCAAGGTAGTTTAAAGCATGCAAATCTTAACAGCAGCACCTTTCGGCACAAGTTCTTCCCTGTGAGGGTGCTGAGGCGCTGGCACAGGGTGCCCAGAGGAGCTGTGGCTGCCCCATCCCTGCAGTGTTCAAGGCCAGGTTGGACACAGGGGCTTGGAGCAAACTGCTCCAGTGGAAGGTGTTCCTGCCCGTGGCAGCTGTTAGAACTCAATGAGCATTAAGGTCCCTTCCAACCCAAACCATTCTGTGATTCTATGATCTGAGCTGACTGAGCAGCTCTGTGCTATCAAAAAGGGAAGGCAGCTTTCGCACCACCCTCCCTTTGCCTAACAAAGCACATTGTGAGTCAGTTTAATTCACTGAAATAGCAGTAAGAGCTGCAGTTTGGGGGCAGGATGAGGAAGGAAGCTGCTTGGGTTTTTTTCACTGCCATTTCAGCAGGTTAAATGAGTTCACAGCAGCTCTGACAAGTGCTGGAAGTGACTTGCTGCAGCAGGAGCACGCAGCCGTGGCAGAGCAAGAGCAGAACTCTGTCTTTACAGCCCATCGCATCTCATGAAATCAAACCCAGGCACAACTGTACCAAGGTATTTAAAACCTAAATAATGGCCACAAGCTGCTGACTTCTGTTCCAGCAGGGCTGGGACAATTGGGAGCAGGGAATCAGTCAAAGCCACTGTAATGCCCCTCGGTCAGCATTTATCAAACAGGCAGCACCTCTCAAATGCTGTCACAGCACAAATATCTGCCGAGTGACACTGTTCAAAAGCCACTGACGTTGAGCTGAAATAAGAGCTAAAAGGAAAAGCACCAATGCTTCATCTGAAGCAAACAGCCTATGGTGGAGGAAGGTCTTGGTGCACACTCCCATGCACTCTGAAGCAGAAAATCCAAGTTTAAGAGAGAGAAATCAGGCATTTCCTCTTAAAACACAATTCTGGGCTGATATTGCCTGAAAATCTCCAGCTCCTCCCCACTGTGCCAATGCCACTCAAGCCAAAGGTACAAAACATGGGCAGAGAGCAGCCCATGGTTTTCCCAGGCTTAGAGATTTGAGCAAAGAAAGAGGTGTTACCTGCCACCTCCCCTCCAGCTCTGCCATTTTAAGGAAGTGGATTTACAGCTGCAGTTGGCAGTGCTCTAACTTGTCACATATTGCTCCAGAGTTTGCAGATATGGTTGCATGTGGCTCTGGGCAACCTGGTCTAGTGGAAGATGTCCCTGCTCATTGCAGGGGAGTTGGAGAGATGAGCTTGGAAGGTCCTTTCCAATCCAAACTGTTCTATGATTCTGTGTAAGACCTCTTTGGAGCCTGTTCCAAATTTAAGGGTAAATAATGCAGATTTCACCACTAATGGGCCATGACTGCAGCAACACAGAGGTTGGCTGCGTTGTAAGAAACCCCCATGTGAGAAGAAGGGACACCCACCTTTCTCCAACTCGAGGGACTCACACTTGGTAACAGCAGAACTGAAACTACCCATGGAGTAAGAGAGGATATGCAATACCTCCAGATCAATAACTAGCTGCACTTTGTGTCTCCCTCTGGGTGGCTCTGCCTCAGTTTCTACCATGCTTTAAAAACCTTACATAGGAATGAGCCTGACTGTAAAGAGCAGCCATCAGACAGCCCTGAGGAGCTGGGCTCAGCCCACGTGCTCTGCAGAAACCCTTGTCTATGTGATGCATAAGCAGAAAATATTTGTATGTGGCAGGCTCAGCACCAGCCTGGATTGTGCAGATGACCGAGGCATCATCCTCACCGTGCTTGTAGTCCTTGAAGATGGAAAAACCCTCTCCTAAAGCCACATCCTCTTGCAATCTCCCCTCATGCCACAGACTTGCCTTTCCTCTGCACCACCAAGGACATCCCAATGGGCAGGCTCTACCATGAATTACGAACTTGAACCCTAGTTCTGATGTGATCTCCCATCCCTCAGCAGAGTAGGGTCAGCATGGGGCATTTTAAGTTCTGCTGTGAAGTGTGAGCACAATTTCAGAAGCAGGTACTTTGCAAGACAGTCTGACACAGGAATGCAAGAGTGGGAAGCACATGATGCAATGCAGGGAGCTGACAAGAGCCTTTCTAGCATCGTATGAGCTTTTCTGACCAAGCTTTCCATGCTAGGATACAAAGCTTTTACAGTTTTGGCTAAAAAGACACATGTTCCAGCGCAGGAGGGAGCACGCCACACAGAGCAGGGTGTTTTACCTGTGTTTCTGCACTGCTTAAGGAATGGAGATCTAGCGATGGATCGGTTTTGAGCTCAGGCTCAGGAGCTGCAATTGGGGCTTTCACCAGGATGTCTTCATCAGGGCTGGCTCCTAATGCAGGGTCTTTCTGGTCACCTCCTGCCTCTTTAGGAGCATCACTGTCTTTGTCCTCTTGGGACACCTGAGACTTGGGCCTCCTGAGAAAGGATGAGAAGAGGCGGGAGAGGCCACGGCCCTCAGAGGTGCGGCGCTCCTTCTTGCTCTGCTCCTCAGGTGCAGGAGTGTCACCGTTGGAGGCCTTCTGCTTCAGCCCCACCACAGGTTGTCCCTCCGATGTCTGCCGAGCCCCTTCCTCGAGGGCAGCCCCTTGCTTCTGTGTTTCAGCAGCTCCTTCCTCCTCCTTGTCTTGCTGCTGCTCCGAGCTGTCAGCCTCCGCCACTAGGCTCT
Source organism: Forpus xanthops (assembly GCA_032466535.1). NCBI lineage: Eukaryota > Metazoa > Chordata > Aves > Psittaciformes > Psittacidae > Forpus > Forpus xanthops. The sequence goes on along the minus strand of JASSUY010037731.1, from coordinate 7,942 downwards.
TCTCTGTTGTCATGATGATGCTGCAAGAGAGGTGCAAATGTCTCAGTCAAGAGCTTTTCCCTATTAGGTCTGCATGAAGCTATTCAAACCAAGCCATGAGCACAGACACACCATGTTCACCAGTCACACCACCCTGTCTTGCCACCTGCAGCCTACAAAGCCATTAAGAGCAGAACCACTTTTTGATAGAAACATCTCTATCGATGTCTGACCATGCCATCTTCCACCATGTGGACGACTGACTCCAGACCATTCCATGTCCTGGAACCAGGTCTGCTGCCTGATGGGAGCAAATGATTCAAAATGGGAACAAGATGAGGGAAGGGGAGGAGGTGGCTGAAGGTCTGGCCCCACAGAGCTGCCCTGAGGTCCTCTTTTCCTCCACGTCATCGTTCCCCTCTGGTAGCACAGGCAGTGTGAGCAGAGCAGTGAGGACACGCACATGATCAGGCAACCTGCCTCCTACCACAGCATACCCAAACCCCTCATGGCCTGTGGTGTCGCAGTGTCCTTCACCACTGCAGCTGGAAGGAGGAATCTGCAGGCTTGGAGCTGGGTGAGCTCCAAGGTCCCTTCCAACCCAAACCAGGCTCATATTCCATGATACGATTCCATGATCTCCTCCTTGTGCACTGGGATAATGCAACATGAAAAGGCTCCAAACCTTCTCCATAACATGGAGCAGGTTTCTTCAGAGCTCTTAAGCTGATGCAATGCTTATTTCAACTTTAGCCTGGGCTGTTGACACAAGAAGATGGAAATCACATGGGAAGGATATTTCGGGTATAAAGAGACCTACAATCATGCTTTAGAGTTGGCAGGACTAACATTCATGTGTTGCATCACACGGCTCTACAGCACCAAAGTGCCACTGCTTACACAGAGCAAACAGCACCTAATCCAACACATGCCTTCAAACCCCCCAGCCCGAGCCCCAGCAAGCTCAAAGCACACTGAAAAGTAAGAAACATTTCAAGGTATCACCCTCCTCAGGATCACTGCATTCAACTCTAACTCCTCCCCATTGCCAAACCACCAGAGTGCCTGAAAGAGAACTGCCCTTTGAGCTTTCCAAAGTACTCCTCCCTTGGGCTTAAGGCAAAAGCATAATATTCCTCCTAATGCTGTGGTTGAAACAAAGCAGCCCTGGAGACCTTCACTCCAGTTCTTTCTCCAGCAACATGAATTTCCTGATTTATGAGGTTTAGGTCTTGCTTTTTCCTCTTGTTTGCAAGGAGAGCTTCTATAAAAGCAGGAATGGGAACCCATGAGCTCTGTGCTCCCAGCGGAGTGATCTGGAGCTGGGTCCCATTTGGGACAGGCTGTCTGAACTCTGGAAGCTCTTCACTTGGGCTGAGCCCCACCAGCCAGCTCTGGGGATGAGTGCAGGCCCTGCTCTCCCCTCCTGCAGGAGCCAGGACTATCACACCCTACTGAGACTCCTCCAAATCCAGCTCTCCAAAACCTGCTGGAGCTGCTACCAGGCAGTGCAAGGAATGACAAACCCCATGGCCCCAAGCCCGTGATGCAGGACAGAATCCCCATGGCCAACTCCCAGGACAAAGCTCCTGAGAGCAGGATGGATGCATTGCAAAACTGTCCCACCGTGAACACACAACAGCAGCAAGCTCCCTTCTGCACCAGCTGCCACAGCAGCCTGCTTTGCACTGCTTTGCACTGCTTTGTAGCTGCTCCCCACTGCGTTTGTTTTGAATCAATACATTAGTAGGAACCGTTATCAGAACACACATTGCTTTGCTGAAGGCAGAATGGAGGCTGGTGAGATGATGATGCTGAAGAGCAGTGTTTCTCAGCCGTAGTAAACAGGAGAGACAGTCCACAAACAAACGCTTCCTCTGGACATAGTTTTCTCTCTTTAAATCCAACAATTCCAGAACAAGGGATGTTTACTTGTTTAGGTTTCAAAGCTGCTGTCACTGACCTTTCCCAACACAGGCCTATAGTTCCCACCAGCGGTTAGGAAACACCTCCACGTTGCTCCTCCATCCCACAGGAACAATGGCACAGCTTGGCCAGACTCCTCGGGAGGGCTGAAGCTGCAGAGATGGGCATAGAGGAGCCCTTCCCTTCCCACTAAACATCCCATAGCAGCAGTTACCTGCCAGCAGCAATAATTCCCTGGGTGCAGCAAACCTCTTGCTGCAAGACCCAAGTGTGCTTCACTGATGCAGCTGGTTCCCTCCCTTTGAATGTTTCCCCCAAGCATTCAATCAAACCCAGAGCTCTGCAGGCAATGAACGTAACTGGGAAGATGGATCATCTAAAACCAAAGAGCATCTTTGCTGCATGGAGATGTCTGTTAAGCGTGAGCAGCAGGTCAAAGAGTGGGTCCTGCCCCTCTGCTCTGCTCTGACCCCACTTGGAGAAGGCACAGCCACAGCACAAGCAGGTTTTTATTTCAACTCCATTTTATTCCATCCCTATCCCACAGGGGCAGCTCTGCAGAGCCTGCGGGGCCTCAGGAGCTCCCTGGATGCTGGAGGAGGAGGATAATCTGCTCTTGCGGGAGGACCAGACAGTGCTGCTCACTTCTGCTTCGAGCTGCCATGTAGGAAATGCTGGAGTTGGGGGTTCTGTCTGGTAGAGGGTGAGGGTCTGATGCCAGACAGCCTGTAAAAGGCAGCTCTTCACAAGTCGAGTGTAGAGAAGGCATCTGACACCACAGCGATAACCAAATTACAGCAAAGCTCAGCTATGATCCCACATGGAGATCACAGGGTAAGAATCCCATCGGAAAAGAGCTCAAGCACGTATTCATATTTAATCATTGTCAAGCTCAAGAACATCCTACTCCAGATAAGAAGAACTCAGCAACAGGAAGCAAGCTGAAGGTAATTAAACACACCCAGAGAAGCCTGTGGGGACAAGATAACTGGGTTTCAACCCCTTCGCCTGCACCAGAGCAGCCCCCAGAGGAGGACCTGGACCTGCTGGTGTCCCACAGCACCACTGGCAAGGTCAGTGCTTTGGCGGTGAGAAGGAAGCCCCATGTCTCTTCTTCAAAGGCAACTCTGATCACCCAATGTCAAAGCAAGCTGCTGCAGGGGTACCACATGAACCTGCTGCCCTTGTACACCCCCAGACACCCAAATATCCTGAGACCCCCCCCCCATAACCACAGCAATTCACCCCTGCTTCAGCCCAAGAGCAGGGCTGTGCAGAGCACACAGTATCACATCCTGCTTTTCTGCATCAAAATCCTTTCAACAATCCAGACCTGAGGCTCACAAGAAGAGCAAAGGCTCAATGCTCCTCGTGTTCCAGACACCCATGGCTCAATCACAGTATCCCAGACTGGTTTGGGTTGGAAGGCACCTCAAAGCTCATCCAGTTCCAATCCTCTGCCAAGGGCAGGGACACCTTCCACTAGAGCATGTTGTTCCAAGCTCCATCCATCCTGGCTTTAAGAAGTCAAACCATCCCTTTTCCAGCCTGCACAACAGCTCATCTACAACACAGGTTTTAGAGCAGCTCAACAGATCCCCAGAGCTGTCAAGAAAGCCATCAAGCCTGGAGGATGCCAAATTGCTCACAGTGCAAGCGCTCCTGGAAGGTTGTCATTAAGTGATGGTGTATTAGTTCCCTGGAAATAAGGATGCTGCTCATTTGGGTTGTTTCATGACAAGTTACAGAGGCTCAAAGAAACACTAATATTTAGATTCGTGTCTATCACTGTCTCCTACCTGTCAGCGTGCTCCAGTCTCTTATTAAGGCACACAAATAACTGCAGTCATAGGAAAATCGCACTTATCCCTGTTTCCATGCCTGGAAAAACAACGTATGGCTCATGCCATAGCTGGATTCTCAGAGCTTTAGGCTTTGAGAGAGAAGGAAAAGGACTTTCCTGTGGGCAGGTTCGTTTCTCGGAAGCACAAACCATTGCACAGCAATGCCCAGGGCCAGATAATGGTGATCCCGCTGCTGGAACAAATTGTCTTGACCTTCCTACCCCAAATCTTCACTGAACACCGCTGCTCCAGCCAGGGCTGGGGGCAATGAGAGGCATTCAGCTAAAACCAGGCAAAAATCAAACAGTTTCTGCAAGCGTGGGGGTGTTTTTAACAAAAATGCATTCCTTCCCATTTCATAATGGTTTGAAAGTGCAGGATTCCCTAAGGAAACTCTGGAACAGGGAGCACAGGCTGGCAGTTCAGTCACCTCAAGACAACAGTGTGTGCAACAGACCTACGTCTGTGTATGGGAGACGAGGAAACTGCAGCTGCCACGAGTGGGACTCACCCCACATACATTCGAGTTCCGCATCCTACACACGCTTGTAACTACAGTGAGAAACACAGCAGAGAGCTGCTTGTTTGGGGTGGGTTTATACCTAATAAGAACTCCAAATGCAATAAGCCTCTCTGTAAGGAATTTAAACAGCTTTCAAAGGCTGTAAAGCACCCGACCCTTTCAAGATGTACTTAATACCTTTTATAAGAGGAATAATAAGCGCTGGAGTTTTATAACCCCTGTTAGAATTAACACGCATCATCTCTTTGTGCTGGTTCTTTGGGTCCTGAATAAAAGGGATGCTGCCGCTCAGCCAGCAATGCTGGAGGCTAACAGGAACCTTCAGGGGGAAAATAAACTCCCCAGCACAAAACAGATGGCACATTACAACCGCCCGGATTTAATTCTCAGCAGCCCTCGTGATGTGCTGCGTGTCGGCAGCACCGTGCCCCTCGTTCATCTCCTGCTATCGTGGAGCTTTCCTATTGAAATGAGGGCAAAAAATAGTAGCTCACCATCTGCTGAAAGCAAATCATTTATGGCAAATTGAAGACTGGGCTTATAAAATGACCTGACTAAATGGAGCAGTAAGTGCATTACAACCGAAAGGAGGCAGGGAGCTCCTCCCCCCTACCCTCACAAATCCTCCTGGATGCTACAGAAATCCTAACACAGGCTTTGCTCAGTGGAAAGATGCTGAAATTCATATTAAAGCACATGCTTGTCACCGGAGCCTTGTCCACAGCAATGGGTTTGAAAGGCTGCCTATGTGAGATCTGTTAAGAAACCTCACTTGAGCCGCTGGACCCAGAACAGCCCCATGGGCAGACACATGCACCAGGCTGCCAGCACAACAAAGCTGCTCACGGACAATCCCTCCTCATGTTGCAAGGCAGGAACAAAGCAGTTATTTCCTGAGAAGACCATGGAAACTGTTGGTTTAACACAAGTGGTGCTTCCTACTCTTAGCGAGCAGCAGAAGCGCTCTTGGGGCTCCCCTTCAACAGAGATGTGAGCAGGAACAACACAGTTTTGCCTCCAATGTGCAGCTCTGACAAAGCTCTCCCTCTGCCCCCCCAAACCTCCAAACAACCCAACCACAGCAAATCCCCATGGAGGAAAGAGCAGCTCGGCATCACAGGCAGCAGCCACACCAAAGCCCTCCTCTGCAGAAGGAGCCCGTATGTGTGGAAGGAGGGAAGGAGGGACCGCAGGCACTGGGAAGCTGGCAGTGCAGTCAGCAGATAGCAGAGAGCATCCTGGGGCTCCCAGCCACGGAGTCAGGGAGCATGGGCAGCCCAGCACCATGGAACAGGCAGGCACCAGCAATCTGTGCAAACAGGAGCAGAGAGGACAGTGCAGCCCATGCGCTTGTGAGAGCACAGTGAGTGAGCAGCTCCATCATAAGACAGCAAAGCCAAGGACATCACCCCAGCGGGTCATTCCATCACAGCCACTCCTGACTGGGCACTAAAGGAATACTCAGGGTGTATTGGTGACAATGACAGCAAAACAGAGGTGACACCGCCAGCCCCATGCCTCTCCCTCCAGCAGCTCACCACTTCTAGAGCAACAGTTCAACAGAAAGAAGCAATAGATCCCCATCAACTCAATAGGATTTTCTGCCATGCATTATTCATAAGGCTTTTTTTTCTATCCCTGCCTGAACACAGATGTGTTTACTCACACTGTGCCTCATTTACACTCAAGGTTTACCATAACAGGGCTCATTTTCCTTCTTTCCAGTTTTTCAAGTACAAGGGGTAAAGTGCTTTTTGCTTCTGTTGTTTTCCCTTTGGTTGTTTCCAACCAAAGCTATAATTAGAACCCCAGAGGGACCTGCAGGCTCCTTTGATGAAGAGCTGCCTGCCAGATAAATACCCCCCATGCACACACAAACACACACAGAGGCACCTGCCAAGTACATCCCGCTGCAGCTCCGAGAGCCAGAAAGATGCTGGATACTGAAAGCTCTGACCAGGCTCCATTGCCTGCTGCTGCTCTGTAGGTACCAGTGGTTCTGCTCACTGGTGAGCACTCTGCACAGAACCAGCAGGGTTGGAAGGGAGCTCATCGTGTCCAACCCCTGCCATGGCAGGGCCACCCGGAGCACACCACACAGGAACGTGTCTATGGTGGGCTTCAGTGCCTCCAGAGAGGGCAGCCTGCCCCAGTGCTCTGACACCCTCGATATAAAGAAGTTCTTCCTCATGTTGAAGTGAAACTTGCTGTGTGCGAGTTCATGGTCATTGCTCCTCATCCTGTCACTGAGCACCACTGGAAAGAGTCCTGGCACCACCTTTGAGATGCTGATTGGCACTGATGGGATCCCCTCAGGTTGCTCTTGTCTGACCAACCAGGCCCAGCTCCCGCAATCTGCCCATGAGAGAGATGCTCCAGACCCCTGAGCATCCTTGTGACCTCCAATGGACCCTCTTCAGCAACTTGTCTTTCTTGTCCTAAGAAGCCCGGGACTGTACACAAGGGGCCCAAAATTGGACATCTCTTCCTCTGCTGTGTGCTGCGGACATGGCTCTGAACAGTTTGATTTGTAGTTCTAGGGCTGCAATGCAATTTGCATTCACCGTGAGCCTCAAATCCATCAGCCACACCCTGGCACAACACCCAGATTCATTAAAAATAACCTCTTGCACCAGTTATTTTTACCTTATTAGGTGCACAATACCGAACAGTTAAACTAAAGGAACCACTTACAAGCAGGGCTGGCACAACCTGTCACCTTAGGCTCGCCCTAACCAAGCCCAGAGGGTGACACAACTGTGACCTCCCTGAGGCTGCACCCCAGGCAGGGGATGGAAACCCTCCCATGCTCACCAGGAACAGAAACCAAAGGGAGGGAGTGAAGCAGCAATGAAACATCTCCTGCACTCAGTACTCAACCATGTACAAGCCATTGAGCAGCTCAGCCCTGTCACCTCCCTAAGAGCTGCTCCTTTCGGTTCAAGATACAGCCATAGCAAGCCTGAGCTCAGGCTCAGCCCTGCAGCCACTGCCACCAGTCTGTGTGTTTGCTTTTTCCAGCCAGCAGTGAAATGAGGCAGCTTTAGTTTTTAATCCCCTTAATTAGGGGTGTGCAGCCGTCTTCATTCCTTAATTACACCCATTGACACATCTGATGCAACACATTTACAAACACTCATTTGCACTGAGATGGCTTTGAATCAAACTCCCGTCTTTCCCACACTGCCAGCAGGGAGAAGGCACATCCTGGCATTCCAGATGCTTCAATAGGACACACTCACGGCATGGAAATGGGATTTGCATTAAATAATCACCTGTTTCTATGAGGATTTAAGCACGAGGTGACTACAGCACTGAGAAACCACCCGCAGTCTGCTTGAACCAGCAGCTACCAGAAGTTTGCAACTAAGAAGTTACTATTTCAGGCAATATCTCAATGTGGACCAGAGGAGGCCATGGAGATGCTGTGAGGGCTGGAGCAGCACTGCTTTGGAGCCAGGATGAGAGAGCTGGGCTGGTTCAGCTGGAGAAGAGAAGGCTCCTGAAGGGGAGACCTCAGAGCAGCTCCAGTGCCTAAAGGGGCACAGGAAACCTGGAGAGGGGCTTTGGACAAGGAATGGAGGGACAGGACAAGGGGAATGGCTTTAACTGCCAGAGGGGAGACTGAGATGAGCTCTTAGGCACAAGTTCTTCCCTGTGAGGGTGCTGA
>JASSUY010037730.1:0-44325 GCA_032466535.1 Forpus xanthops | reverse complement strand
GTCATGTCCAGGAGGTAGAACGGAGGGCAGAGACCTGGAAGGGGGGGGGGGGGGGATGGGGGGACTGCGTGCACAGGCTTGGTATCAGGCGATGGGGATGCACTGCTTCGTTGGGCTGGGTGGAAATCAGTTGGTGAGCTGTTGTATTCTTTCCTTGTATTTGCCTTGTCATTATTATTACTGGTGGTAGCAGTAGTGATTTGCGTTATACCTTAGTTACTGAACTGTTCTTAACCTGTGGGAGTTAGTCTTTCAATTCTCTTCCCCATACCCCTGGGACTGGGGAAGAAAGAGAGGGAATGAGTGAGAGAAAAAAACTGCGTGGTGTGAGGGCCTTAAAGCACAACAATCTCCCAGATTTCCAGGCATCTGGCCTGCCCTGTGTTCAGCAGCAGCAGTCATTTTCTCTTAGTAGCTGGTGCAGAGCTGTGTTTTTGGCTTTGGTCTGGGAACAGTGCTGATAACACAGATGGGTTTTAGTTGTTGCTCAGTAATGCTTACCCCAACCAAGGACTTTTCAGTCTCATGCTCTGCAGGGAGAAGGGGCATAGGAAGCAGAGCCTGGACAGCTGACCCAAACCAGCCAAGGGGGTATTCCATACCACAGCACATCATGACCAGTATGGAAACTGGTTGACAATCCCAACAGGATAAAGGTTTTGCTCTGGCAGCAAGGCCTCACCCCACATCCTCCAGAGACAAAGCAACGCACAAAGACACCAGCCACATTCTTTTTGTCTTTTTTTTTTTTCTCTTTTTTTTCTTTTTTAATTATTCCTTCATATTCAAACTTCACAAACAGTGTGAACTTGTACAATACCTCAGAAAGTGAAACTTACAAAAAAAGTGCTGGTAACATTAAAAAAAAAAAGAAAAAAAAAAAAAGAAACCAAAAAAACGAGAAAAACAAACATCATTCTTAGCAACATCAATTACTCTTCCACACAAAACAGAAACCTTGTAAAATTTATTTCCGTATTTTTTTTTCTTTAAGGCGTAATACTTCCGTATAAAGTATATGCAAGAGATAAAACTTCACAGTATTCCAAAATGTCACAATAATAATAATAATAATAATATAGTATAATGAAGCGCTACAGTTAATTTTCTTTTTTTTTTTTTCTTTTTAGGATTTTTTTGTTTGTTTTTTTCTTTTTTCCTGTTTTAAATAACAAATACAAGTCACAGGTAAATATACGTGAGAAAAATACGAGGCTAATATTAAATGGCAGGTAAGGATACTCTCACTGTAAGAAAAAACTGGCAGGATGTGTGTATTTATTCTATATTTTAAAGCACTTGATAGAAAAGGCGTATGCAAGGTAATTTTTATTCTTTTTATCAATTTTTCTATTTGCTTGTTGGTTTTTTTCATAACTGACATACCATTTACAGAGTATAATGAGAGAAAAAAAAGGAACTTACTTAACCCCTCAAAACTTTTGACCTGCTCTTCACATCGTCACAAACCGTGTTTCTCAAGAGATGCCTGTACAGTGGGGTGTGGGGGTGTGTTTGTGCAGATGGGAGGGTGCCTGACAGCACTTAGGACCACAGCAACACGCATTGGTACCGGCAGAGCCCCATCTCCTGTGGAGTATCTCTGCCGCTCTGGGGTCAAATCCTGAAGTCTTTATGCTGGCAAGACAACCCCTGAAGTTATCACTGTTGGTTGCCTGCATAAAGACCCCAGGATTTAGGCCCAGGAGCAGTTTCCCATTCACTCAGCATCAAATGACTGTTGGGAGTTTTTGTCCCCAAGAGGAAGATGTTCCATTTGGGTGTTTTTTACATCTGCACACACTCGTGCGTGCTCTCCAATCCATCGTTTAGCTTTCCCTCCATGCCACAAAGACTGACCAAGAAATGTTCATCCAGGTTCAAGCCATGAGGAATGCAACCATGGCTGGATGCTCAGGCATGCGTGTTGCAGAAAGGCCGCGTACATGTGCCTGGCCCCTCCATCACACGTGTGTGTCCGTACTAACAGCCAGCCACTCGGCCCATGGGTAACAAAAAGACAGCAGATATAGCATTAACACATCAGTAAGGTGCTCAAAGAAAAAAAGGCAGCTCCCACTCCTGGAATGGGAAGCCACTTAAGGTGCTTAAAAATGGTTTTTTTATTATTTTTTTTTTTTTTTCTTTTTTTTTTTTTAGTTTCAGACATTTAAAAAAAAGGACTGATTGAGCATGTGGTACGTGAGAGCAAGGCCAAGAGTTTTGAGACTTCTGCCATCCTCCAGAAACAAGAGCTTCCTCGGGGCAGGATGCGTTTTTGCTTGTTGGCTTCTTTTTGCCGTTGGTGGTGGTGGTGGTGTGATGGATCAGTTTAGATGCACGTTTTTTTTTCATATAAAACAACAAAAAAAAAAGTAACAAACCAACCCAATGTGAGAATAGAAGTCAAACTGCATTATTGGGCTGAGTTTTTGTTTTTGTCTTTTTTTGTTTTTTGCCCATTCATTCAGTTAGCACCGTTCCTTTTTATTCTGGTGACAACCCAATTCCTTCTGTAATTATTGAACGTACAGAAAGGACCAAGTAGTTGCTTTTAGTTTTTGTGATCTGTTTTAAGAGCCCAACCATAATTCCTCTGCTGCTGCTGTTTGTGTAGCATCTGGTTTCATGAGCTTAAGAAGAAAGGTTAGTCTGCTGATATTTAAGGTTGATGTGTGTGTGTTTGTATGCATACACATTGTTCTATACATACACACTGCATGGAGTAGACTTGAACTGGAGATAAAGTGAACTGGGTTCAAACACATATGCACTGTCTTCCCCTATGTATTTGAAACAGTCTGGAGCTTTGATTTTGATTTTTTTATTTAAAGTGCATTTAAAGCAAAATAACTGGCATTCACATACCCCATGGAAAAACACGATAGCAGTGGAAAGCTTGACTATGCTAAAACCCTTGGACTTGACAACACCAAAAGCAAATGGGGCAGTGTAGGCAGCTATTCTTGGGCAGCACCATTGGCAAGGAGGGAAGGCAGGAGGTGGTGGAAGGGAAATTGCTTTAGAGGTTGAATATTTGAACTATTTTCAATTCTGACATAGCTGTGTCATTCCTGATACAGCTTCCTTTATGATGATTAATGACCTCTATATTAAGGATGTACATGTCTGACTCTCCCTAGTTCTGTCTTTTATTGTGTGTGTCCCAAGTGCCAGCATCTATTAGGAGTAAGGCACTGTTGAAGTTACAGTTTTACAAAAGATGCAAAGTAATCCAACCCTAACAATCCCAACTGCCTCCACTGCTCTCCTCTCCTTCCTTCCCTTTTTTTTTTTGGGGGGGGAATACTGTATGCGCTAGAGCTTATTCTTATTGTTCTCTGTGTGTGTCAAAAGTAAGCCTTGGGCAAATGTCGTTAAGTAAGTCCATCAGCACCAAAGATGGGTAGGAGTACACCCCTTCTCTTGTACATACATGCACTCACGTAGACTGGGAGGCAGGAATAACTACACCATTCCCCTGCTGCTCCTTCCTGGCTCTAGAGCCCAGCCTAAAGGAAAAAATTCAAGTCCCCCATTTTAATTTACTGGATCACTTATGGAATTGATGGAGAGATTTTTGAATTCCCATCACATGGGTGCTACAGGCTTTACAGGTGGGTTTCTGAAAAGGTAAGCTCCTGGAAAGCCTGCATGGAGCTTCCTGCTGTGCAGAGGAAGAGCACACACATTTGCACTTGACTGGCAGATGGACGCTACTCAGGGGCTGCTTCATGCTGATTTTTACATCCAGAAAAGCCTCTAGGGCTCAGCTGGCTCCTCCATGGAGACAGGGACAGTGACTGTGCAGTGGGCACATCTGCAGGGAAGCCGGGTGGCAGTTGGGTCCCCTGTCTTTGCCCAAGAGCAGCTGTGGATTGCAAGCTGCTTTCCTATTGTGCCAATGCATTCTTTTCCCTCCCCATGGTTTTGACCTGGGAACAAGCCCTGTTCCAGTAACTGGGTGGGGTTAATTGACCCTAAAAATACTGCAGTCAGCCCATCATAATATGCATTTGCTGTAGCAGCTGGTATATCCTTCTCCTGCTAAAAGGCTGAAAACAGTCTATCAATCAACTACCTTCTCTGAGCCAGGATCCCACTGGCTCCTCTCACCCTTCACCAAAGGCCAGGGCTGCCTCATAAAGCAGAGAATATAGTACAAAGAAAGAAAAGCAAGCAGACAGTAGGGGTTATAGCAAAGAAAGTGTGAGATCAGACAGTCTAGCACTTAAGCTCTAGGCTATCCAGTTTAGCCACCATCAGTAAAACGGACTGAGATTAAAGGAGTCTAAACTGCTGTGGACTGTGTTTTTAGAAGTGACACAAACCTTGGGCAGGAAACAAGTTGCCTTTTTTTTTTATCTTTTAGTGGTTTAAAAGTCATCTTGATAAGGCCACAAACTGCATTTGTCTTGTCAGTGTAAGTGCTTGCAAACGGCATGAACTGAAATTGAGTGAGTGCTTCACTCATCTAGGATAGCAATGGGAGAGAAAAGCTGCCCCATGCCCACTGTGACTACTCTGTAGGAGAGGAGCATCTGAGGAGGTGATGATGGAGGGTGTCTCCTTGGGAAGACCTGCTACGTGTGGAAGGGGAAAGGAGGTAATGGCATCTCTCCGATCCCTTTCCTCTCACCACCACCTTAGGTTTTGCTGGACACCTATAGACAAGTAGCACTTCTAAAGAGCCTCCTCCTGCGTCTCTCACGTGTAAGTTGGGGAAGGGGAGGAGGTTGGTATAATTACAAAAGGGAAAAAGAAGGCACATGATTTTACTCAGTCCTGACTGAACCCACATTTTGAAAGCAAGGACAGTTTAGGTGGAGGGCAGAAAAGTGCTCAGTGAAGCGGGTGCTCACTGAGAAAAAATCTCAGGGCAAAGTTAAGAATAAAAAGGAAAGGCAGGAGAAATGAAGGCCACATTCAGCTTTCTGTCTGCTTGACAGTCTCAAGATTTGGCTGCATTACTGTCCAGGAAGGAAAAGAATCTGGTTGGTCTCAAATATAGCCCAGTTACATATCTCCAGTTTTTTTTTTTTGTTATGGCTGTTGGTGTCTTCCTTCTTCCCTTTTCTCTGGTCCCATGAGTGCCTGGAGCACTGCTTTAGTCTTAAGCCTGTTCATCAAAAATTAAGAACATGGCATACCTTTTTTTGTTGCCCTCAGCATCTACTGCTCCCCACTGGTCAGTCCCACTGCCAGAGTGCCAAAAAGGCTCAATTAGAGACTGAAAACATAAACCATCCTCATGGTTTCAGTTGGGTTGGTGAGTTGGTCTCAAGAGTCACTGGCTGGATGAGGGCAAGCAAAGGGAGCTGTTGACTGAGAAACTGGGATGTCATGTACAGAGGTGGTTATGAGATCACAGCTCTCAGGCACTTAACCCTTTGCAAACTGCCACATCTAGGTACCACGAGTTTTCCTTCTCTGCCAGTGACTGTAAGCTTTTATTATTCCTGTGGTAGATGGTAGAAGAAGTAGAGCCAACGGCCTGGCTTTGGCATTCCAAAAGACTGCATTGAATTTTCCCCTTGAGTCTCTGCCCCAAAAATGTATTTAATTTCTTTCCCACCCTCCCAATATCCACCCCAACTTGCTCAGGAAATCATAAGGCAGAGTAATGAGAAGGAGGATCACCAACAGCTCTGTGAAGACACAGGGTGGTAAAATGTTTCCACACAAATTCACAGTCCAGTGTTTGTGACATTTCATAAATAACTTTTTTTTGTATTTTTTTTTTAAAAAAGAAGAATAACACAAGAACAATCCCTTTACTTACTCATCTGAAACAAAATAAACAGCAGTGGCTACAAACTTCTTCTTGTAACAATTACAAAAAAACTCCCAACAATACAATCCCCCAACTTTTAACACGCGCCTTGAATGTGTATTTATTTTAAACCTCAAAACTGCAGCATATCCTTAAGGGCAAACTTTTCAATTAGTTTTTTTTTCTTTCTTTTCTTTTTTTTTTTTTTAAATAATGTGTTCACCAAAAAAGAAAAAAAAATTCCACAAAACAGTCTTGTACCAAGAAAATGCATTCAAAAATAGAAAATACTACACAACAAAAATATGTACCCTTCCTTTCCAAAAGAGTCTTCACAAAAATGTAGAAAAATGCCAACCTTTTAGGTTTTTTTTTTTCTTCCTTTCCTGAACACTTAACTTTCAACCTAGGGCACAATTATTTCTTGACTTATAATGTCTGTTTTTGCATAAAATATGGAAGATAAAACCCAACTATCAGGACTGTGAAGTTACAAACAACACCTCATTATCCTCCCCCACCCCACATTCCCTCCTTTAGAAAACAAAACAGAGAAAGCCAACGTTTCAACAACTGATTGAAAGCCATCAGGCTAGGAAAAACCATCAGCTGATATATGGATTCAAAGATGCTGGCATAACAGGAAAATCATCTGCCTTTTAAAATGTGTACGCTCTTTCCATTTATCTCAACATGAGCCTCTGCCCCACTGCACTCAAATGACCAGGCACTATGGAGACAGGACACTGCTGGGCACAGAAAGATCCAGGAAGGATTTGGGGCGATGAGCCCAAGGACCACATATGGGTGCGTGCACATTCATGCACATGTACTGTTTTACTCATGAAAGAACTGTTGCCATTTTGAAAGACAGAGAGGATGTTTCCGTATGCCTTAAAAGTGCAAGGGCCATTTCAGGATCATAGTAGTTAATTACGCACAAGTTTTACTATGCTTAATAGTCAAGTCCATTTTTTTCTGGCAAAGGCAGGGTCTTCAACCAGAGTTAGATCATATCAGTTCATGGCTGGGAGTGAGCGGGTAACAGCTGTAAGCTGGTAGGCAAAAATTGTCACACCAAGGTGCATCCAGAACTGATTTATTCAGAGGGAAAGTGTTTTGCCTACTCTGGACAACATTCAAAGAGTATTATGTGATTAACACAGCCAAAAGACCAATAGTTTTGACAGCAATAAGATCTAGCAGTGGGGACTTAGGTACTACAGGGAAGGCAGCTGTGTCTTGCACACATGTGGCTAAATCCATCCTTTGCGTACCTCCTTAGACTCCATTGCAATTACACCTGCTTGCACCAGGAATAAATTTGCCACATGTGGTTCTTGATTTTAGGACTGTTGGGCACTTAGGAGCCCAACACTGCAAAACACTTTGCTAGAATACTTCAGATTGCAGAGATAGGATCAAATAGGCTTCTCTCTTCTTTTGTTTGAGATTCTTTCTAGCATATCTTTTAGAGGATGCTTCCATAATTAGGAAGAAGAGGGGAGCTTTTTCTTAGCCTTTTCCACCATGTGGCTGTGTGTTTTCCTTTATCTTTTTTTTTTCTTCCAAAGGGCAAAACGTGTTTGTGTTTACTTCCAGTGCATTTTTTTTTTCTCAAAAATTCAAAACAAAAAAGGAAACGTTACTTTTTCCATCCTTCAAAAGGAAAACAGAACCAAACCAGACTGATAAAGTACAATAAAAATCACACATTATAAAAGACAACATGATGTGCAACAGCAATATCAAAGAAACAAAAATAAAATATATATATATTAGGATACAAGTATGACTGAGCCAAGAAAGCTATCTAACCCCACTACCAGATGATTGGTAAGCATTGGTTAAGAAATAGGTAAGGCTATTCTGCGATTTCTAACTTAACACAGTTAACCACTGCTTCTCTCACACCACCACTTCCTAAATTTTTCACCTTTCACTCACTGGTCTTTTACATCTTGAAACTAATTTTTTCTCCTTTTCATATTTTTTGGTCTACAGTAGAATTAAAGGTTAACAACAACAGCAAAACAAAACTCAAGCTTGTTGTGTGATGAAATTGGTGCCACATCCGTGATGCAGAAGAAAGAAGACAGACAACAGAACAACTGCATTCATTTTTTCACACACGAAGCATATTCAAGGGCAATAGCATAGTTGACTAAAACAAGTTTGGAGGGGCGTGCAGCAGAAGCTGTAGGTTTACAACTACATCAGCAACCAGAGCCTAGTCTTTTGCCTTTACTGGTGTCCTTGAGGACAACAGTAACTCAGCTGCCATGTGGCTTTGCCATTCTTGTCATCTGGAGCAATAGCTGACCTCCCATCTACTCACCACTAACTGCACTCCTGGTTCGATGGAAAACCAAAAGGAAAAGGAAAGGTAAAGGGCTTCTAGCTGAGGCCAAGGCTATCTCTTGGTCACTTTGGGTGATGTGACAAATCACCAGCCACTGTGATACTATGATCAATGAAGGAGGTCACTTGGATGGCACACACAATATTTGGAAGCAGTCTTGAAGCAAACTCAGACTGTCTAAGATATTGTGACAGATTGTTTAGCCTCCTCTATTAGGGAAAAAGTAAAATATTTCCTGTTAGTATAAATTCTCTTAGTTCAGTAGGGATGATAAAGCATATGCTCTCCATTACTTTTGAGTTACCTTTGTAAATGTCAGCATCACCAACCACCAGAAATGTGTTCCCTACAAACTGGGCTATAGCACTGTGACTGAATCTCCATCGTGATTCCTGGCATTTTGATTTTTCTGTGGAACTTTTGAAACGTAACATTTTCCTCAAGGGTAAGCTTTAAAATTACCATAATGTTAAAAATATCACTAGCATATTATTGAACCATAACTATGCCGCATAGTCCCAGCAAAAACTCAAGCTGATCCTCAGTAGTGCTTGTCAATGTTGAGGAAAGGAACATACAGGAGCAACACAACCAAACAGAGAAGTTCTGATTTGGATCTAGCCCACTGGCCAAAGTGATTTTCATTCAAGAGAAAAGGTGCAACAATGAAGCAGGATGACAAATGGAGAAGAATTATGGAAGTTAGTGTTTCTCCATCTGGAGAAAAAAATAGGGCATTAAGTTATGTGGCATCTCTGGTCAGCAACATATGTTTTGGCTTCTTAAAATAAACCTCAAGTTATCCTTGGTTTTTCAGTCAAGCACTGTCTACGTGGAGCTTTAGTACCGTGCTGAAAAAAACATGAGTTTGTGCTATATTTAAATGCAGTTCCAGTTAAACTAGCTTCAAACTGACCATGCGAAAAGGAACAACTTATTTAAAAACCATTAAAACTGTACAATCACACACTCAGGGACTGGTCTGGTCAAACACTGTAACTGAGTGGGAGTATAGGCTGGAATTTGGCTTTTAAAAAATGGTTTAGTTCCTATTTACATGCACTAGACCAGCTTTGTTGAAACTGAGCCCGCTGGAATCAGGTTTAAATGGACTGAATTCAAACCTGGGTTTGGAGTCTGGCTCAAAGCCCACTTCTTCAGGTTGCAGTACTTTTTAAAAACTAGTGCAAATGGCATCTTATCACAGCATTGCAAGCATGCAGTGTTCCTCTCCTTGTCCAAATATGATTGCCATCAGGTCTCACCACAAGGGAGGAATATGCAGCAATCAGTCAGCCAGAACAGCTCAGACTACCCAAGTTCTTTATTTTACCACAGCAGGAAAGGCACTCTGGACACAACAGGCTCAGTAAACCCTCAGCTTCACTTTTTTTCTGGAGCAGTCCACTACTCCTCTTTGACAATGCAAGTCCACTCTGACAGTAGCAATATATGCAGCTGCCTTAAACAGGAAAACAAAAACTCACCTAAACAAGAAAGGGGAGTATTGGCTCATAATGTGAATTAACTTCAGCAGACAGACTTCATTTCTTCCCGTATCATGACTCTGTAGTGCTCACTACTCTAAGAGGAGCAAATGTCACTTTACAGATTAAAAGTGCTCTCCTGCCACTGTACTATGCTGGCTCTCAAGTGAACTGTGCTTTTGTTGGGCATCCATTGCCTCATTACCGGAAGATGACCCCCCAGTGGTTTTCATCTTATAGGATTCATGCAGATGGCTCAGAAAGAGACTGCATGTTCTTCTGTCCTGCTTGCTTTCAATGGGAAGAGTCATTCAGTAGTTCATCTAACAGTACATCAGGGGATAGCTCCAGTTCTTCTCTTCCAGCCCTTTCAAGCTAGGATGGATGAAATCTAAGAGTGGAAGTCTCAGAGCTTGCCAGAAAAAACACATCCCTAACTCTGAAGTCTCTCCTGGTTCCAGATAGACCTATTCCTTCCCACCTTAACTCTTGTGTATTATTCCTTCTCTAGTTCTTGATTTTTTTCTCGAGGCAGCCCAACAGACTGACCAGCAGCATTCTGCTTTGCATTGTGCAGCCTTGTGTAAGGTCTGTACACTCATTCCTTAGTACGAATGAGGCCAAAATGCCTTGGCTTCAAGTCAAAGGAGAAATTCAGGGCATGGACAGATTTCTGACTATTCAATTACTCTAGACTTCCCTTAGCAGCTGGATGACTACCTCCCCTGTTTTGTCCACGAAACCCCTGTGTACATTAGTCAGGCTGTTCCTCCTCTACTGGACCAAAGCAGATGCAGTCATGTTTTAACATTCTTCTCCCAGTTGCTATGCGCAGCATCTTTCATGATCCTGTTTTACCTTCTGGCTGAAGTTGTAATTATAGTCTTACTGAAGAAATCCAACACAAACTTTTGAGAGTTTACAGACCACAAAGAGCTATATAGCAGAGATAGATCTTGATGCATATTGTTACTGTTTGGTTTTTTTTCTCATATTACACTTGTTACAAAGTTAATGATCACAGGCCATAAGCATAGGCCAACATCCATCTTGACTGCAAAAATCCTTTCCAACTTAAGACTCCATTTGGCTCCAGCTAAAACTCTTCATAATGCTTAATTATCTGTTTGATGAGAGAAATCAGACCGAAGATTTTAAAACGGTAGACAGCATCTTTGCCTAAGCAAGAGTATTCCTTACTGTACTGAACTTCACATCATCTTTCTTGTCCAAATGTTCCTCCTGCTCCCTCTGTCCCAAAGGCTGGACTGGCACACCTTTAGCTGAGTGTTCAGGATGACTGTTTATTGCACTGTTCCCATAACAGCCTCAGAAAGAAGTGCTTTTTTTTTCAGTGACCTTCCCCTTTGGTAAGCCTGCTTTGTGCCTTCACTACTTGAGCTGACATATCATGTTTATATGGAAGAGATGCTAATCACAGTTGGATCTCTCTGAAGAGACCCTATCTGACACTGCAAGTTTTGACATCTGAACTAGGAATTGGTGTCTTTATGTTGAAGCCTTACACTGGTTTTCATGCTGAGCAGTTCTCTTTACTCTTCACAGCCCCAAAGAACACTCTAGGAAAAAAAGGGAAAAGATCCATAGCACCCTGAAACCTGTGATATCTCTTCAGTTTCTACTATAGTGCTTCATTTATTTATTTAACAGAAGCTATCCAATACAGCTATCTCAGTGTCTGACTATTTGCTTAAAGTAAAGGTAAGCCAAGTTCTCTTTCAACCTGGTCAGGTTTATGATACCTCCTGTTTTCTGTGCCTATCCCTTTCTCTTCTCCTTTCCTGCTTAATTGGCCCCTTCCAATCCCACCACATGTAAATACATTTCAGTAGTGCAATGCAATGCAGTGCAGTCATACTTAGTGCAAAAATAAAAAGCCTTATCCAGACCAAAAAAAGCACAAACTCCCTCCCCACCCCACCCAGCCCCCAAGAAATCAGCTCTCAGTAAAAGTATATGAATGCCCCAAAACAAAGGGGGATTTGCAGTCTCCCAGCCACACTTTCACATGCCTCATTTTCTTTCCTCCCACTTGATGTAGCGATCTCATTAGCAGATAGGACATTTAACAAAAACATAGCAAGTCAAATTACAAGAATTGGAAAGGAGACAAGCCATTGTTTGGGGGCTGCAGAAAGAAGGGAGAACTAAATGGATACAGCAAAAAGGTCAGTAGTGGTTTTACATAAAGTTGTCAGATGCAAACTTTGCAAGGGCACACCTTGCAAAGGGCATGCATAAGTATGGATAAAAAAACCCTAAAAAGCTTCCCTGTTCCCAGTATACAGTCCTTATTTTAACAGTGCCCAAGCTAAAGTTCTGTAGTGCAATCAACTCTTCAAAGTGGCAGCTCTCTGCAGCCACCCTAAAACAAACGGACAGATCAACACTAACTTTAGTTTTCTCCCTCTCACAAGACACGCGCGTGCATGGACAACTCCTCCCATTCTGCAAATACACAAGTACATATACTATATATAAGGATTTTTTTCATGGCCCTTATAGGGCAACAGTGGGAAAACTAGGAATTTTAATGACAGGCATATAAGCTTTTTAAGTACCTCAAAATGAAAACACATAAGAAAAACAAAATAAAGCCCACTAATAACAAAGGCAAGCAGGTTACCAAATCCCAATCAGCCCATACCTCCCTTAGCCTATCTACCTCTTGAACAAAATAAATACAACATTTGCCAGGGCTTGCCGCTCATTAAGATATCACTTGGGAAAACACAACAAAGACTTTGGGGTACTTACTGGTTTGGAGATTAATTTCAGTTTGGACAGCCACAAGAACCTCCATCTAACCCTTCTAGCTACTAGAAAGGAGTGTGGGAAACCACTAAAACAATGTAACAGGCCACAGCAGGGAAGGAGAAGCAAAGATAAATGTAGAGGAAAAGGAACACATTAGGGCAATACTGCTGCTGCTATACTAACCTCACTGTAATTGCTCAGTATATAGAGGAATATTGCATGCTGCTTCACTTAGGCTCAGACACATGCTTCCTCATGCCTTCTGCTTTTTCTTTCACTCCCAGTCTCTTCTTGAAGATGTCAGCTCACCCCAGAACAAAAGCAAATTCCAATAACTGAACCAAATGATAATAGAGAAGCAGGCTCCTCCCTTTTCTTTCTCTTGCAAATACAGATGAACTGTGCCCTTGCCTCCATCACACAGATATGCCATTTCATCCTCGTGCAAAAAAGCATTTTACAAGCACAGAAATAAGGAAAGATCCCAAGAGAAAGAATCCAAGCACAGGTGTAGGGATGCTGAATATCCACCTCAAAATCAGAAAAAATACCAGGACTTTCTCTGTTTATTACCAATGAGCCTTCTGTGAAAAATAAAAGCACAATGGAATTGCTAGCCATGGCAAGAGGCCAGTACCTAAACCTAGTCTGGGCACTGAGCTACAGTGGTGTGTACATGCCATAGCATACACAAGTCACAAAACAGATAATGCTTGCTAGCTCGTCTGTAAAGCCTATAAAGAGCATTTTAGCCAGTACAACCAGCTAACCATCAGCACTGAGTTTTCTTGCTGTGTGTACTTTGAGGGTGTCCTACCTGTTTGCTGAACAGGTAAGTTTACACTAGACTACATGGGCTCCCATCCATTCTCCTGCATACCCAATGCAGTAGCACTTAGAAAAGAAATCCACAGAAAGGTTTGATGTACAATCTGAATTTGGGGTTCTATAATCAGATATTAGAAAGAAACGTCTTTATTTAACCCACACAAACATGTGATAACTATTACAAAAGGTATGGCTAGAGCACTTCTGGGTAAAACAGTCAGAAACCCAGAATCGAGTAACTCCAAATATCCAAATACCCGAATGCTTTTACATTGTTCTGATGACAGAGAAGCGACACAGCAAAGGTGTAAATTAAAGTGGTTGCTGTGTGTCATATATCTACACTGTGGCTCACTATTTAAGATAAATATACCACCACCAATCAAACCCAAAGAGGTTACATACTTGTGGAATGGAAGACTCAAGCCTGTTCATGACTCTGGACAAAAGAAGTCCCATGCCTTTTTGAAAGGGAAGCAGCTGTCCTGGCTGTACACTTCATTTGAATTAAGCCTCCCAGCAAGGAGAGACTATTTAATCATGGATCCCTTAACACAGGCATAATATGCTCAGTGGAGTGAAAACAAATCTCGAGTAGTTTTATGTAGAAACTTCAGACAGAAACATGCTAAATTATGGGAACTGTCCTGTGGCATTTTCAAGGGGGTATATGAAACTAGCTTTTAGGACTGCAGCTTCCTAGCAGACTAAGTATGTTTTTTGTGTCAATGAACACACACTGAAGTCAATAAAAGAGCACGTGGGTCCCGCCTGAAGAGTTTGGCCTGCTGAGTATTGGTCCAATCAGTTTCCAGGATTAAGTATAGGCCTCACTGATGCTGACAAGAAAGGTCATGCAGCATGCCTTCCCTGAACTGAGCAGCCTTTTTATTTATCTTCTGTTTGACAACAAAAGTTCATTACGGGTTGAGTTTATGGGAAACCACCAATTTTCTGCTTCATTTCGTGGTAAGAATTTCTTTGACTGAACTTTGGAGTAAGGATCTAGGAGACTGAATGTTCAGTACATATGAAACTGAGAATGAATTCCAGATTTAAAAGGATCCCTATGAGTTTCACAGCAGTCCAAGCTACATCCTGGCATTAGGACAAAGGAAATGGCATCCCAAAGACAATGTTACTTGCTGAAGAACTTGCAAACAAGTAGTTCTGACTCCAATAAATGAGTGATGCCTTTTCCACCAATAAATAGGAACCCTAGTTTTTTAAAAAATATTCACACATTTAACAAAAGAGCAGCAGCAGATACTGGAGATTCAGTCTTTTTCTCTAAGTGGCACGGGTGAAGAGCAAGTCCCTTGTATGGAGTTCAAGCATTCCTCTCTCCTGGGAGGCCCCCACAGTCTTTGGTGCAAGCATCCCCAAGGTGGGGGACTCTCCTCATTCAACCTTGCAGCAAAAAGCTTTAAAACCCCTTTCTGTCCCTGCACAGTAGCATAGAGCAACATTCTCTAAGTACAAGGTTCTCCCTCTTGTGGTGACAGTGTTACCTACTTCAACTGCTGTGCTCCTCAAAAGTAACACAGAAAACAAGTGCAAACAGGAGCTGAACGTAAATGCTGTTGATCACAGAAAAGTGAGACCACAGCTTGGATTAGCCATGGACGTCTACTTGGTCAACAAGGAGATTGAAAACAAAAGCAATAATGAAAACCATATACTAGAATAAAGCTAATATTTGGCCAGAGCCTTCCCCTGACGATTGTATCAGTCAAGGAAAGTCTCCAATGCAAAAATCTATAAACCGTAAAGCCAGTATCACCTTCTGTTTTGTCTCTCCTTAGAAAAGCAGAAAATATGCACATATGAAACAAGTTTCTTAGAATATCACAATTCTCAAGATTAGTATTTCTTCAGAGAATGAAAAAGAAAGGATATATGTTCAAAAAAAAAAAAAAAAGCAAGATTTCTGGATTCACAAATGACTGACTGTGTTTTATGTAAAAGATATGTTAAGATAGTGTTCACCAGCTGATTATTTTGTTAGTTTCACTTTCCCTTAGGCAATTGTATCTGTACACACTGCGTTCTAAAAAGTACAATCTCTAGTGTGGATAATCTACCTGTTTGGTACCATCCTGTTTGTAAAACCACTTCTTAGCCTAAAAATATAAACTGTAAACTGTATAACATGCAAAATGAACTGAGGTGTTTAAAAAAGCATTAGGAAAAATAAAAGGCAACAAAGAAGTTAAATCAAGAAACACATTAACCTAGTAATTATCCTAAATGAATTACAGAACCTTACAAAGGATTAGCAGGGAAAACTGGAATGGGTATGCAGCCATTTAAACGATCAGGTATTCTCAGTGAAATGAGAACACTCTCTGTGAAGATATGTATGATTCAGCATTCAGTCAAAGGAAAAGGCAAAGACCATGGTCAGAAAATGTGGACCACTGAATCAGCACATTGTTGCAGTAGCTAACTGGAATTAATTTGTGAAATGGCACCAGTTTGGCTTAATGGGACAAAGTCCATCTTTTATGTAATAGGGCAATCTAGTTTTGTTACCTGCATAATGAATATTGAGAGGATAGTTTCCACCTTCCCTTACAAATGGGTATACACAGAATAAAGAAAAGCCAGACTTAAGAAACCACTGCTGGAAGACCATAACTTTTAAAATGCAAGTAGAAAGCAAAAGGATGTGGTAGTGGCCTCCATGTAAGTGCAAATGGCAGGTGACAGGAGTCTGTAAGGAAAGTCAGCACTTGATGATTCCTACACTTGAAGTTCTAATTTTATTATCCCAAGTGGCAGCACAGGTAACTCTTCCCCTCTCTTCCCAGACCAAAATAACTTTTAAGTTTACTGATTTATAGTGACATAGATTTCTTCATTCCCAGTGAAAGCACAGTTTGTAACTGATGTGACCAATCATTTCCTCCAGTCTTCACAGTTAGGAGAAACAAGATATAATGAGTACCTCCTCCACAACCCTTATCCACTTGATTTTGCACATTTTCATCCAGGATTGATATGTTATCAACCAAAGCAATGAACATCAGCTGAGATGTATCTATCTGAATTAGAAAAGCAAACAAATTCCCTGTGCTCCTGTAAGTTTGCACTCTTACGAAGTTTCGATCTAGCCTTGCTGCCTGGGCCAGTTATTGCAAGATGACAATACAGAAAGGACAGCCCAAGCCATAAGACTTGGGTATCCATTTGCTTCCCCTGGGCTATTTGGATTTAGATGTTGACACCACTCCAGTGACATTTTTTTTTCAGCAGCTCTGTGGTGACAATTAAAATCTAGTGGGACTGACTCAAAATTCAGAACCAAGAGCAATGAGGTGTGAAGATGGTAAAGGCAACACTCAGGGTGGAAAGCTGTTGAACTGAAATTCAAAAGAGGTTGTTTTCAGTTGAAAGAGTGGGGATCAAGTGGATAAGGAAAGATGCAATTGGAATATGTCAATAGTGACAGATGGAGGTTATTTTTAATTCAATTCCTGGCAAAATCACTGGCCACATTCAGCATAACTGCACAGAGAAT
The DNA here is from genome assembly GCA_032466535.1 of Forpus xanthops. NCBI lineage: Eukaryota > Metazoa > Chordata > Aves > Psittaciformes > Psittacidae > Forpus > Forpus xanthops. The sequence continues at coordinate 27,574 of JASSUY010037730.1, read as the reverse complement.
AATACTTATTTTACCCCATGTTCCTGTGGGGAATAATTTTAGGAAACCTTCAAACTTTAAAGAAAAAGAACTTGGAAAGAGTAAAAGACCACTTGTGGCATCTTCCTCCAAAGCTAGGAATGGAAGAGGTAAGTCTGACATATGCTTTTACAAATTAAATAACAGGGTATCTTAGAAGAGAGCTAATAGATAACCTTAATTGTCTTGATTAATTGCTCTTCTGATATGAAAGGGTAGCAGAGAACAATCTCTAACATTTTGTAGAGCCCAATACTGTTTTTTACCTTTTCTTGAAAAAATTTACTTTCCTACGTCTTGCTACATAGAGATTTAAAAAAGCTGAAAAAAAATACTCGAAAAGACAATAAAGAGCCAATAATATGAAAAAGCGCACCAGAGCTGTAATAATTACTGTTAAATGCTTCAAATAGCTGCAGCAGTTGATTGGGTTGTGAATGATACATGTGAAAAAAATATTTTTCTATGATCATAGGCAGATGCAAGTTAAATGATTATACTATGTATATATATTGATACAGAATTGCTATATATATTGTGTACTGTATGTTCTAGCTTTCAGAAATACTGTATTGTAGTGTACTGTACTTAACTAAGCAGATCTAAAAAGCAACTTGTCGTTTTCCACGAAGTCACTAGTACTGTTAACAAAAACCAAAAAGTCTATTTTCTCCAGTAAAAGAAATACATACTGTTACAGTCACAGACATTTTGACTATAGAGAGACAATGTACATTGAACCAAAGAAAAACCCCAAACCAAAATAAAAATCTCACCCCAAAATCAACCAGCCAAAATTGTTGCTTTCATCCTCTTATTCAAAAGGGGAAGGGATATGCCACCAATCTAAGAAGAGGAATAACATTTACTCAACTTTGCATGAATGAAAATGAAAGAAAAAAATCCCCCCCAATCTCCAATTATCCTTTATGGGACAAGGAGAAACCCCCAAATTGGGGAAAAGAGTCAGAAGAATAAAATGTTACATTTAGGGCCAACGCAATACCAAAATAGGCAGCTGTAGCAAAATGTACTTATTCATTCCACTAATTAAATGGGCACAAAGTGAGTTCTAGAAACCCTGCAGTTCTCATGTATTCCATACTGAATACTCTCACTGATGAGTTTCTCCTCCTGAAAATCCATTGGTTTTTCAGACACATTAACCATGTTCCTGAAAAGATTTTGGCAAAGACCAAGGGAGAGAAAGTTGAATGCTAATTATTAGTGACTTCACATTTGGAATGGGCTACTCAGACCACCTGTAAATATATTCATAGTCAACATATTTCAGAGTATGTGAGGTGGGGAAAGAGCTGTTTGATATGGTCCTTTGGATACTAGAGACTCCAGATATGGAGTATTTTAGAGCTTATCAATACACTGCATTGCTAACTGTTTAAAGACTTGGTAATTTTTTCGCAGTTCTTTTTAAGGAGCAATTAGAGAAGTGAGACTATTTTGTTTAGATTGTATCCCTTTGTCAGGTGAACATGTTGAAATTCAATGGAAGTACATGACTGACCTCATTCCAGAATGATGCCCATCTCTGCTAGTGAAGCCTGCTGAGTTGGACTGTTCCATTTATTTTGTAGCTGAAAGACCACATAAGGCTCTGAGAGGAATGCTTCAGCCTTGACTTCAGAATGGGTACTCACAAAAATACACTGGACCAAATCTGGGTGTCACATTTTGAATGAGGGCAGATATCCTATTTGGGCAAACATCAACTTAAGAGCATTTGGCTGACAGAATGTGTTTTATAAATATATGCGTGCACATATACTGCATGAGTAGTTATTTTTCATTAGATTCATAGATTCATGCCAATGCTCCACAGTTAATGTTGTAACAATTATTTCATCTAAAGGCTTTCCTGAACCATGAATGTCCACACAATTAGCAACCTATCTGTAAAGCCAAAAAGAGATAGCTACCTACCTACCTACACATGCACACATACACATGCATACTCATACATACATTTGCATTCATACACACACAGAGGCCATATAAATTGGTCTTATGCAAAGATACCATAAGTACCAACAGACTATGTGACAAATGAAAGTAAAAGACTTCATGGGAAAAGTGAGAGGAAGAAAGTTGTGATGTATTTCAAGGAAGCTGTGTGAATGTAATTCCACTTCCTGCATGTGATGGTCCTCTCTAGTCAAGCAGTGTATATTCAACACAGGGGCTGAACTCTTAGGAGACTTTATAAGGTTCAACAAAGAACATCATAATATCCAGGTGGAAGAAAGAAAAGGAGCAAAGTAAAGTAGAAAAGGTGCCTAATTATATAGATCTCAGAGATACCTATCTGTTTTGTAAGAACAGGTCACTGCAGAATTGGACACGTGAGCTGACAAATAAGCACCTAATCAAGCTCTGCTCTTTTCTCAAGTGTCATAGGACTGTAAATTTAGCAACAAATCACCAGTAAGTCAACTATATGACGTGTGCACACTGTAGAAGTCTGCAGTTCTGCCTGAAATATACCTAAACCAAGAAATGCTTTTCTACATGGGTACCAGATTTTAGAGGAGGGAAAGTCCCAGTAGGGGCATTATGAAAGCATATTGGCTTCAGTAATACCTAAGCTTAACCTGACACAGCATTTACAAGGGATCCTTGGGGTATGGCTGCATGACTGTGCATGAAATTTTGCAGCACATAAAAGGCCTCAAGTGCTAATAAAGTTTGCATGAGGTGTAGAAACAAGAATGTCCTTATGGGCTGAACTGGATAGAAGAAGGAAGTTCTTACACATGGTGGGATATTGATGGGTCTTTTCTTTGTATAATGACTTTGCTGCAGCAAAAGGATATTATTAGGATACCTTTTTCTTAAAAGAAATCACAGCCAAGCCAATCAAAGGACCTACATTTATCTCCAGTGACATGCATACAATCCCAAAAGTGCCAATACAGGTTGCACCAATAAAAATTAGGAACAGAATTTGTCACTGGATTTCTCTCTTATGAATTCCACTGGTATTGGTGGAATTCAGAAGAGGAGGAGGCTGGAGTCAGTAGTCAAATCACACAGCCTTACCCCCGTATTATTTGGTTTAGAAGGAGTATTAACCCTCCGGTATTTTACAGAGAGCTAATGCCAACAAACCCAATCAAAAAAGAGATCGCTTTGGAAAAGGACCAAAATTGGAGCTGTGACTGAAGGTTAAAAAACATCTGAGAAGCACCATCTAATACGAAGAGCCCACTATGCCTCACTAATACTTCTTTACCTGTTCTCTACCCTTAAACAGGAAAGTATAATACACTTTGGACAAAGGGAATGTTTTAGATGAAACTCTGCTACAGATATAAAATGCAAGTACACTCCATACTGCTCAGACACATTTGTTTTAAGGCAGCAATTGCATATGAGGCTGTAGTGTATTCAAGGCTGTAGGGTATTTGCTTCCCAAAGAAGTATCTTACTGGTCTTTGCTTTTTGAAAAATACTTGAGGACAAATGTTTAAATAAGGGTTTTAAAATACAGTGAACAGAGTGTCTGGAAGACCATTCTCTGTTTACCTCAATGCTACACTCCTTTTCCTCAGGGAAACACTGTTTTCCTTGGGCCTGTGTGTAGCTGTGAACAAAAATCTCAGTTCACTGACTGCAGGGAAAAGAAGTCAGTGAAGTAGACTTAGTTCTGGTGGTGGAAATTGTGATCATGTATAGCATGAAGAGACACGTTAATGTAGCAGAGTTCTGCGTATCTTAGGTTGCCTCTTATTATTTTAAAAGCTCTTAATGAAGAGCTCTTGGGATAAATGGCATTTAAACCCCACAATGAATACTCCTCATACGACTTTGCTAGAAATTTGTTTAGAATATTTGACTCCTTGCATTTTAACATAAACCTAGAAGCTCTTTAATTAAGTTTTCAGTTGCAACATGACTAATGATTTAAAGCACATTATGGGTCCAATTTACTTTTTTACTTTATTCACAGTATACCACTCAACTCTGCTTTTCCTACACTTGGACTCCTTCATAATGCCTGGGGATCAAGTGCTACCTCAGAGGCTAAAATGCAAAGAGAAGGCAGCACTACTGCTAAATATATAATGACAAAATATCTATTAATATTTGACTTTGTATTTATCTCACTAAACCATAGATTTTAAACCAAGATTATTTAAGTGCTCTATTAATTATAAACATTAATTCAGAATGGATATTTGTCCAGATATGGGCAGACATACACATGGAAACAATTATTTCATTGTAAATTTTGGATTTGTGTAACTACTTTTTTCCTCTTAGTTACTCCTGAACTATAGTGGAGGGGGATCAGAAATAGAAACATCGAATGCATAACATTTTGTCTGTTCCTAGAAGCACTAATCTAGTTGATTAGTTATCAGCACTGGGAATAATTAAATGGATTTACACTATTACCTAACACATCTTGTTTCTCATTTACATATTTTCTCAGAAATACTAAACAAAGATTTCCCCTTGTGCTTCACAAAAATAGGTCTAAGAGAGTAAAGCATTCTTATTTTTCAGACAGGTTGTCTCTCTGTCAGTGTCTCCCTTGTGGATCAAATCTCTCTGTTCTATGCCAAAGACAGAACAACCTACCTTTTTGTTTTGTCTGAGTTTGAAGAATACCTAAAATTTATTCCAAATTTCCCAGGTTAGTCATCTGTCAAAATACTTGGAATCCTTTGCTCCTGCTGAAATGAACTGGATCACAGAGTAACTTTAAATGAAGTTAGCTGAGAGCTTGTTACTTCTAGCAGGTCAAATAAAAAGACAAGCAGAAGCAAGAACATTGATTTGGCATGGTCAGAACAAGCCCCTGTGCATGTAGCATTAAGCTACCTGCACATTCGGCTCTTACTGGACATGCTGAAGAAACTTAGTATTTCCAATATCTGCCCCTCTGCAAGGCCTTCCTACCTGATTTTGGTTTCTGTCAGCAGGACACTCAAGTGCTGGGAAAGGTTTTCATTGCATTTACAAACTCAAGACTTCACATTCAACATAGTATCTGTTGTTCCTCTCAGCAGAGTTGTAATGACTTATGAGACAGATCCAACTGAGTGATAAGCCCCCTGGGAGCAGACAAGGCTCAGACCCTGTTAGGGCCAAATTTCTCATCACATTATACCTCCTCCACAAATTTTCACAGCCAGCATAAAAACAAATGAGGGAATGTGAAAAGCAGTTATTTGCTTTAGGCTGATCAGATGCTGCTTCAATTAAGCTATCTGCTGATTCATTTCTATCAGGTTTATTTCAATAGCTCAGAGGAGCTGGATGCTGAATTGAAAGGGCTGGATTACCAAGGTCCAGTTTTCCTTGACAGAACAACCACTAGGTGCTAATCTGGTATTATATTTCTTTTTGAGTAGCAAGTCATTTTCAGCAGCGACAGTTGGAGGATTTCCTTCTTGTAAGACTTTCAGAAGGGTCACAGATCCACAGTCTTTGGCATACTGAAGGTGTGTTTGTGTTATAAATGGTTCGGGTATTTCTGATTTTGGATTGGACTCAACACTCTGGCAAATAATATGTTTTGTACCTCTTCCCTATGGGATTTGTTTCCATTACTAAGAAAGAGAGGCAGGGCATGCCAGCATAATACTCAGTAAAGGCAAGAGATGTGTTCCTCCACCATGAGAATGATCCAGCATTAATCTAGTAGCTCACAATCGACTGAAATCAGTCAGTTTGGGGTTGGTAAGAAGTGAAGGGGCTGATGGTATCTGGGTTATTGCTCAACTCTCTTTTGGATTAAAAAGAAAGTAAAAGAAGAAAAATAGGTACCATTTGGCCTCTTCAATTTTAGGGCAAAGGGAAATCTCATTCTCTTAGAAAGTCAATTAAATGCCACTCTTCCCATTCCACTTACTGTAGATATGAGCTGCTTTTGAAAATAACTAACAGTACGGGTCAGAAGTGGGTTTACTGGGAGCATAACAGTTGCTGAGAAAGTGCCCCCAAAGCTGCTCCTGCAAAATATCTATACCTATGTCTCTTATGAGAGGCTATAATAGGGGTTTTGTGAGAGGATAGAGATTGAAATATCAAATCACAATTTCTAGTCTGTTTACTGGTATGTTCCCATTGTTTACGAGTTGCACTTGCAAGTCCTCTGCAAGAGGTCACTGTAGGAGAACCTGACTAATACACGCACCCCAGACATGCACATACACACACACTCGCTAGCTGTTCTCTCCTTACTGACCAGCAGACACTGATGTTGCGGTCCTGCATTCCTTGTGGATTCAGATTTCCCAGAGAGAGGCAGACTTCAGCAGGGTGGGCAAGAGAAGTTAAATTTTGGTTCTCTGATTTATGATTTCACATAATTCAAGAGTAAGGATTTTTCGATGACCAGCAACAAAATTAACCTGAAAGGAATCACTTCAACAATGTCGTAACTAACCTGAGGAACTCACTTCCAGAGGATAGCACTGAGGCCACCTAGGAATTAATAAGCTAGATCTTTCAAGGATAATGAGATAATCTGCCACAATATATATGGGATAAAAAGTTAAGGCCATAAATTATTATGCCTTTAGGTTATAAGCAGATACATAGCTAATGAGGAATTACAATAAATCTCTCTTAGGATTATTACTTTGTAATTATCCAGCATGGGTCCTTCATCTTCGTCCAAATCATCTATAACTGGTCACATGTCAGAGACAGAATACTGGGCAAGGTGGACAACAGGGAAGATCTGCTGTGGACAATCCTACACTTTCAATTGACTTCATCAGCCTCAGCAGCAGTAAGAGAAGGCACTCACCTCTCATCTACTCTAAGGCTTAGCTTATTGTACTTTGGCCTTGTAGAGAGGTCTTGATTTGTATGCTTGAATTTACATTCTATTTAACATCCTGTTCAATTGTAGAAGCAATATAAAGAGAGCTTTAGGGAAAGTGAAAATCAGGTTCAAGGAATGCAGGATGTTGCATGCTCCATCAGAAGGATGTGCACTACAGTCTGCTCTTTCTCATCTGTATCATTTTATCAGGTGTTTTGAAGGAAGTCTTTCAAGCACGGATATGTTCAAACACTGACAACACCAGCCTGTAGATCACTGTGACTGCTAGGGTAGCACAGGTATTCTTTCTGCTAAGGACTATTGCAGCAATATATGAAGCTTGAAGACACCTGTAACATTCAGATACTGTAGTTTCAAAGTAGTAAATAAATATTTCAACATTTATAGATGGGAGGAAGCATAATTAAAAGAATTTCACATTTCAAAATATAAAGGGTCTATGTTTGAGCTCCTAAGTTCACAGAAGGGCATTTGAATAAGTGACCTGATGAGCACTTTCAGATACATTCGCAGTCATTTTGCAAGCTGCTCCATGTTTCACAAAATCAAGCCACTAATTTTGAGCCTGAAACTTCAACAAAATCAGTTTACATTTCAGGCTGCCATTTGTGAAGACCTTGGCCTAAATTCTTTGAGAAGTGATTTAGAATTCAATCTAATATGCCTTTGCTTTAATTTAATAAGTTTTTTTTTTTTTAATTGGCCCCCTTCATTCAGTTATTCACAACTGATCTTTAATTCAGGTCAAATTTGTTAGGCCCCATAATAAATTTGCATTTCAAAAATGATGCTTCTTTGATTTAGGCAAGGTTGAAAATTGAAGAATGAAAATTTAGACAGGATTTTTCTCTCTAAACACCATAGTGTTAGGAATTGTTTTGGATGTAAACCCTGATTCTTATTTCCTGTGTATTGGCATATCTCTTCTGGTATCAGAATCATCTTCCAGAATATGCTATATCTTGACTATAGTTCACCAGATGTAATAATGGCAAATTAAACAGCTTTTTCCCAGACCTCAGATGACAAATGAGTAGCTACAGATACTTAAGCTGGATAAAATTCTTCATTAATTCCTTATATGGGAGAACACTAAACTCTTCAATACTAAAGATTTCAAGAAAAAATTAATTTCCCCAGAGAAAGATCTTAAATCCTTTTGTAAAGATTCACCTTCTCCATTTTCTTCTACACCCTTGTCTCTAGAACCTTTATCTTCTGTACAGATTTAGTGTGTCTTTACATCTCAGATATCAGTTCTCCCTTTATGTGTCTTAGGCTTTGTCATTTCACTCTTCATTTACATGCCAGCATTGTTTTTACCAAGCATGGTTATGAAAACAATGTTTGTTAACTAACCTGTGCTCCTTCTCCAGCCCCCTTGAACTATCCAAACAAACTGGTAACAAAAAACAGATGTTACCATATATGAGACTCATTTCTTTGCTCTGGCACTCATCTCAAAGTCTCTTTATGCTGCCTACTGCAGCTGAGAACCAGGGTTTCCTTGTTAAGGATCTGCTGAAAAATACCGTGCAGGGTACAGAAATATTCTAACACTAAACCACCTGTAAGGGCTTTTTTCTTCTCAAGATAAATCAGTAATGGAACAGGCGCAGAACATAGCATGAGGTTACCTGTGTTGAATCACAGACATCCGATACAGAGGCTGCAGCTGTAAAGAACACACAAAGTTGTGTGTGGAAATCTATCAAGTCAAGAGTTAGAAAGTTGTCCAGCATAAAAGAATGTCTTATGTGAAATGCTCAGTGTTCACAAGCAAAAGTTTTGTAAACTTAAGAAAGCTTAATTTAAATATAGACACGAGTAAGAGCTAAACTAGCAATTCTTTTTTTTTTTCTTTTTGCATATTTTCGTTAGGTGCTTCTTCTCTGCCTGAAATATAAAGTCCAGAGTGCAGCTGGTGCAAGTCCTAGCTATGGATTTCAAGCAAGACAAAGATAGTGTCAGACACTGATCCAACCGAACTAAGGACCCACGTACTTTGGGAGTTGGCTTTGGGGGAAACATTCTTACACAGATACACAGAAGACAACCAGGGAGAACACCAGCCCAAACACAATAAAACAAAATACGAAACATGAACATATATATGCAGATCAGGAATCAACCTTTCACACTGATCCTACATTCCTTGCATAGGTTTGCATATGCAGAGAATGTGGGATGTGGCCCTTCAGTTACATGTTTTTGCAAATGAAGAAGGGGAGATTATTTGCAATGGTAACATTTGAAGTTATTTTGGCATCAGCACAAATTACCAGGGGCAGGGTCAGATTCCCACACAAATATGGAAGCTCTCTAGAGAGCAAGGCAGGGATGAGAAAACAATACAGCAGATTAATTCTTGTCCAGTGACCAAAAAGAAGGGAATTCCTCGTTATTACACACCTTCAAAACTTTCATTACTTTTTCAAAGAAGAAAGAAAAGACTATAGACTCTACCATCCCTAAAACCATAGGAACATTGCTAGAAAAATCTCTTTCTCAAAAGGAACTGCCCTTCAGCAGAAATAAATTCTGAGATGGAACCAAAGGAAGAAACAACAGAACCTTGGTAAGAGCCAAAAAGAGAACCAGGTAATTCAAAAACAAAGTAGCAGTTCAAATGATACTGCAGGATGCACAAACTCTAGTAGATAATCTCACAGATGACTTCACAGAGCCCCTCATCAACCCAGGTAATTCTTGATTCCATTAGAAAAGAGAGAGAGAGAATAATACTAGAAAAAAATTAAAATTAAAATTAAGAAACAACCTTCCTCTTTTTTTATTTTTAAATAAAAATCAAGATCATCTTCCCTCCCCCCTTCTATCTGGAAGCAGGTTAGCCAACCTTAACAGTCTCAATTTAAAATAAAATATATATTTATATATAGATTCATATATATAATAAAAGAGAAGATATTAGTGGCAGTGTATGCAAAACAAAAAAAAAAAAAAGAAAACAAAGAAAAATTACTTTTAACAATCTCACTTTTTTTTGCTCTTTTTTTACACAAATACTGTTGTAAATATATTAAAAAAATCAGCATTCTATCTGGTAAACGTCACTTTTGCCCCTCTATAAAATTTTGAATTAAAAAAGTCCCAAGAACTCTTTTTTTTTTCATTATTATTTCCCTCCCCACCCACCCTCTATTCCTCTTTCTTCCACAAGAATAAATCCTGATGCAACTTTCGTTTTTTTTTTTGCAAAGATTGTGGGAACTAACCCTTCTCTTGTACCTAGATCCATAGGTTGCAACCTCTGACATCTTTGATTTTCCTCTGTGTTTCTCTTTGCCTTCTGTGAAAGTCCCTCTTGATTGTGCTGAGGCCCTGGGCTCAGCGAAGACACTGAATAAATTACATGAAAGCCACCGTTGCTCGTTGTCTCAATCTTCTTGGTTTCTGCTATAAGGTGGTGGTGGTGGCATGGGAAAAGCAGCGGGGAGGGTGCGCCAGACAGCGTGGGATGGAGCAGAATTGTGGTGAGGAACCTCTGATTCCTTTTCCTCACCCTGCAGGGACTCCACGCTATCTGAGCCACACTGCCTTGCACTCCCCTCAGCCCTTTCGCGTGTTTGTGGATGTGTGTGTGTGAGAAAGCAGACACGTGGTGGAAACCAGCAGGGCCTTGTTTCCTCTGGTTGCTGTTCAACCAGAAGCAAAATATTCCACAGTTCTAACTGGATACTGTGAAGTCCAAAAGCGGTCAGCATTGTGAATTATGTCCATTGAACACTGCGAGCGGTGTACTTATAACGACAGTAGGCCTTGTAGATTTGTAATATATTTTGTTTTGCTTCTTTTTTTTTTTTTTGTAGTGCTCTTCACAAGTGAGAAAAAAAGATTTTTTTTTTCTGTCTGTTTTTTGATTTTTTTTTTGTGGTTTTTTTTTTGTTTCTTTGTTTGTTTTTTTTTTTTTTTTGTAGTAAAGAAGGGTTGTATTTAGAGGCCAGTAGCTAGAGATCCAACCAGTGGAGCTCATGAAGCACTACCTGGCCTTAAGGCCACCATCCAAGGGAGGCAGGGAAAATTATTACTCTCCCAGCCTCCGGAAATGTAATGTACCAGCAGGCAAAAAACAGTTCTTCACGTAGTACAAAAACAACAAAACGAAACGAACCCCAAAAAAAAAAAAAAGGAGGAAAAGAAAGGTAAAAATGAAACAAAAATAATTTCTTAAATTCTAGTGCCATAGCTTTTTGTTGTTGTTTCTACTTTTTTTTTGTTCATAACAAATAAGAGAGAGAGAGATTCTACTTATCCGTCTGACACATGCATCCTCATGTGGTCGTTGAAATGCTCGATTTGGTCAAACTTAGCTGGACAGACAGAGCAGACATACGTGGTCCCCTCCGTGCAGGCCACCACCCCAGCAGGGACAGCCCTTGCGCCGGTGCCGGTGGCTCCAGGCGTGCCGTTGGTGGCACTGTGCAGAGCCACATGCCTCTCCAGCAGGGTCTTGTGGGAGAACTTCTTCTTGCAGATGTAGCATTCATAGGACTTCTCCCCACGGTGGAGGCGCATGTGCACATTAAGGGAGCTCTTCTGGGTGAAGCGCTTGTTGCAGATACTGCACTGGTACGCCCTCACGCCAGTGTGCGTCACCATGTGTTTGATTAGGTAATCCTTTAAAGAGAAGGAGCGCCAACAGATGCTGCATTGGTGGGGTTTCTCACCTGCTCATTACCAACAAGAGAGAGAAAGAAAAACAGACAAAAAGAGACAATAAAATTAAACCAGCTCGGCACAACTCTTTGCAATAAACTAATGGCAAGTCTCACAGAGGTATTTGGAGAGGTGCTCTGAATAAGGAAGAGCAAGTCTGTTACTAAGTGTGTTTTGAGGCACAACATGCTTTTGCAATCAGAGGTTTCAAAATGCTTTACAAAGGAGGCTGCAGGTGTTTTCAATCCACATACAGTAAAAAGGAGCTCAGGTGATTTCTTCAAGTTTGCATAGCAGACACTGACAAAGACACAACTACAGTTAAAATGTCCTGGTATCTACTGCCAGCTTCAGTGGCACAGCCTCTTCTGCCTATGCTCCTGCCTTGCTCCTCTTCATGCTCATTTCTAGGAAGGTCTTAGTCATAGAACCATAGAATGGTTTGGGTTGGAAAGGACCTTAAGGTCATCCATTTCCAAACCCCATGCCATGGGCAGGGCTGCCTCACCCTAGATCATATCACCCAAGGCTCTGTCCAACCTGGCCTTCAGTGCCTCCATCCCCCTACCTGCATGAAGTAATAACATGGACAAAGCTAGTGATTACTAGATAGCTGACCTGTAACACAACTGGTTTTGTCAAATTGCTTTACATTTCTCAGGAGAGAAATGCCAGGCATTGCCAAAGGAATCCAGCATGAGAGGTTCATTTTTGTTTCACCTTTTTCTGGTCAAATCTCATAGTTGAAGCGTGGATAAGAGTAACTGAAAAGGCAATCTCAGTATATAGAATTGCCTAGGCCAGCCAGTACCATGCAAACGGCAACCTAACAGACAAAATTCCAGGGTGACAAGCATGAAAATTAAATGACTTGACTGCCAATTAAATAAAACACCTTGTCAGATAAATCAGAGATATAAAATATTTATATTATCTATCACTTGTGTGCCCAGGGCTGTTATAAAACTGATTCTGGCAACTTCTGTAAGTGAACACTGATCACATCCAGACAAACCAGTGGCTACAAGGATGAACTGAAAAAAATACTTAGCTGAGCTGACGGGATTGGTTTGTCCAGACTACTCTTAACTCCTCCTCATGCTGAGAGCTCTTCTTCTGCCTCATGTTTCATAGTATTAGGCAACATTTTCATATGTTGCTGTATTGATAATGTAGACAATACCCAACACCCTGAACCACTAAAAGTTGCTTTTTAGTTTAATTTCTGATCTGCTTGCAGTATATTTCAGGTGTGGCAATTCATGATCCCCAAAACTGTCAGGGAAAGAGATGATGCCACAGCTCTGTAACAATCAAAATAAGCCTGTTTCGCTGACTGAAAAAATGATTTTAATTTGGTCATTCTGCAGTTTTCCCTCTTGCACATCCTTTCTTTATCCCCCCACCCCAGACATCCTGCTTCCTCCTTTTTTACAATCTGACACTGTTTTAAATCCTGAAGAGTTATCTTCAAGGACTGTTACATGCCTTTGGTAATGTATTATTTACCCTTTGTATAGTAAGATTACAATACATTACTTGGAACTAGATGATCTTAAGGTCCTTTCCAACCCTAACCACTCTATGATTTTATGATTCTATTCAATTTTAAGAGGAGATCATTAATATGTATTGGATGGGAAAGACCTACTTTTTTTATCTCCCCTGAGTCTCTGTTTCTTTTGATTTCTCAGTTTGCACATATGATGGTGACATCTGTGCATGAAATCCACATGCTGCTCTTCCTTGCACCAGTGATAAGTTTGTCCCTACTTGGTGAAAGACACTTGGTCAAAACACATTAAGTTTTTACTTTCCTGCTGGCTTTGCTGAACATAGTAGCGTGTTGAGTGTAGACAGGCCAATATGCTTGATGTGTGTTATGTGGAAAATGATCGTGTGTCAGTTATAATAATGTCTGATTAACTTACAAAGAGACTGATTATATTTATAATGCTTATTTTTGCCTTAGGCAATATATGCCCCAGAGTTTGCAATAAATTGGTCTCCTCTGTTCCAGACCCTGTTAAGACTATGTTATAAAAACAACCTGATTTTTGCCTGCACGTGTTTGTAACATACACTGGATTCCAGCTTTCTAATCTTAGCTTCCAAACCTTTCTGGGATTTCTTCTCTCCTAAGAATCTCAAAACTTTTTAGGTTTTCTTTTTCCTTTTTTTTTTTTTTTATATACAAATATATGTGCTGCCTAAATAGTCAGCACTGTAGATTATTTATTCTGACAATTGTTCAAGTTGAAGCTGGCAAAAATGGCTCAGTGAATTAAACGTGCATATCCCTCCTTTTGGTTCTTTACTTCATATTTGGCTGGCTTTAGACAGCAATGTGGGACAGCTATTGGATATTAACCACAGCATGCTATGTAAGAGAAGGCAATGATGGCTTATATGGTACACAGGCATGGCATGCTTTCTAGCACTAGTATTTCTACAGCATTGCATGTTTTGCAGAAGAACACTGAGAGACATGTTAAAGCCAGTCACAGGGCATGTGGAAAAATATCCATTTCTAGTATGTTTGTGTCTGTGTAAAAGAAAGGGAGGTAGGTTTCCATTATATGGCAACCTACAACAGAATGTAGTTTTGGGAAGCATAAAGACAGAGATGAGGAGCCCTTTAGGTTGTTGAATTCTGGTTTATGATTAGGCTTCTGCATGTCTTCTCGTATGAGACCTCCAAACAGCAAGACTAATTCAAACATTTGCATCTCCCATATCTTTCTCTTTTCCCATAGATTTTTTCCAGAGCCACTTTGCTAGGCTTCTTTTAAGAGGGCTGAGGAAAGTCACCCTGACAGTAGGCACAGCTGCCTCCTCTCAGTTTTCATGATGAACCTGTCCAGCACTAGTGAAGGTAGCAGACATCCTTTCTCTGAGGCTGTACATATAAAGGGTATTTTACAAAGGGTTTTCTGAAGCTCTGCTTTTTGTTGGTTACTGTGCAATTATTCTCCCAGCCACACGAGGAGCCAGTCTGTTCTTAAAACAAACTTTGCAATCATTTGTCTACCTGAATCTCTCCTTGCCATCACAATTCATTATTTTGGGAATTCTCAGACCCACACAAATAAGATGTTATTTAATGATTACAGGTGCCTATAAATTTTCTTGGATGACTTTATGTGCAGTAGCTAGGAATATTTATGCCAAGACTTCCTATATTGCTTTTATCTGACTCCAAATATCAAATGCAGTGCACAGTGGGGGGTGGGGGAAATAAAGCACCCAATATCAGCAAAGTTATTTGTGAAGAAGCCTTTCTAGCTTTTACAACAAGGGTACAGGCAGATATATTTGACTGTGTTCTGAAGGGGTATTTTTTTTCTGAATAACATAACACTATCTAGTATTTTAGCTACTCATCCACAACAGAAAAATAGAGAACATAAACAGACACAATGGGTAATGTTGTGATTCAAGATTCTTGATCCTTGCAGTCATACATTTTGTACCAGTGCTGAGAAGTTGACCTTTTTGTATATATGCAGATGTGCAAATCTGCCTTACATGCCTAGGGAAATTTTTCAAGTGGTAATTACAGGTAAATAGAAGTTAATATGCATATGGAAGTGAAATCTAGTGGATACAATGGGGATTCATGACTCACATTCCTCCCATACCTTGGGCAATTTCTCCAGGTTCTACTTCATGTATCACAAACCCAGCATTTATTTTAGGATCTGATGTTAATGAAACCACTGCTTGGTGAGAGAAATGTTTACTTGTTCTCTGAACTAGAATTTCTCTCCAACATCAGAATAAGATGAGGGCTAAAGCAAGCAAAATTAAGTCCTGAGCCCAGAATAGCTTCTCCATGTAGCATATATCTATCTCCTTGTTTTGAAGTCTCTTATCTAAACAAAGCCAGAAAAGGCAGTTTTGGCCTCACAGTAAACATGGCTACCTACATCGTTTCAAAAGACCATACACCAAAGCAGTTGCATTTTTAAACAAAAAGGGTCCTGAAGTTGTGTTCTACATATATTATTTGAAATTCTCCTTACATTTTTTAAATGTTCCAGTATGCACAGCTAGTGAAGCATCGGACTGACCACACGGGATTACAGCAGTCAGCTTCAGTGAAGTACAGAGGAACTTCCTGGAAAACCTCCTGATTTACTTTCTTACAGGAATACAAAAGATCTAGAAAACATCTGGCAGTGTGTTTAACACACAAGCCTGGACCTACTATTGCCATTCCGATAGGGACGAACTTGCCTTGAACTTATGCCAATGATCATCACCTGAACTTGAACTCCTGTAGCTGTAAAGCTTTACAGGGGCATGCCCTTTTTTAGTAGATACAGTTTTTCCTGAATGACTTGCAATTACCTTTTCCTCACACCATCTCTACTTAATGTTGCCTGGTCAGCTTACAAGGAACAACAAATATCTATCTACCATTTCCTTGGAGGGGGTGCAGGACACATTTTACTCCAAGTAAAATGAGCTTGTTTCTGCACCATGCACAGTTAGGCGCCATAAGGGACCTATATGTTTCTGCAGGGGCTCAACTTCAATGCAATAAGCTGGGAAAGTGTTCATTGATACAGTTCCCTCCTGTTTGTGCAGGGGCTTTTGGGAAACAGAAACTAAATCCATGTTTGGCAAGGACTTTCTCTGGCTTCATGTATAAGCCAAAGGGACGTACTCTTACCTGTGTGTACAAACATGTGCTTGACGTAGTTCTGTTTGGCGGTGAAAGTCTTGTTACAGAGAGTGCACTCATAAGGCTTTTTTTCACCTTGCCCACCTGCTGTGCTGTGGCCTGCGGATGGGGCCAAGGGTTGTGGGGCTGGCAGCTGGGCAGTAAAGGTTGACAGGCCAGGCTGGGACACTGTTACAAACTGTGCCTGTTGCCCAGCTAAAGGCTGTGGCAGGCTGAAGAGAAAAGGCTTAGGGCCACTGCCAGCAGACTGTGTGGTGAAAAGAGCAGGCAGGTAGGTGTTGCCAGCTGTGCCAATGACCTGAGTGTTGCTGGTCAGAGTCAGTGGCATCCTCAGATTGCTGGTGAGGGTTTCTGTCTGGCGTAAGTAGATCTGTGTGGTTGGCAATGGTTGGGCAACAGTTGTGTTGACAGAAGGCTGCAAAGCCCCCTTTTCGGTGCTGTTATTGACTGTGAGCACTTTGTTGTCCATTTCAACGTCATTGCTTCTCTCTGGCGAGGAAGAGTTGGCATCTACATGCTGCTGCTGCTGCTGCGGCTGAGTGCCATCAGCAGGGACGTCATTTTGATCTGCTTGAGAAGGTTCTTGCTGCCCATCCCGGCCTAGACCAGCCATGAACTGCTGCTCCATGGAATCAGGCTCAGTGCCAATGGAGGAACTGACTCCCGAGTCAAAACTCTCCCCTTTGGGCTCACTTTCAGTGCCTTCTGCTTGGTCGGTGTCCTCAGTGCATTCCTCAGACTCGTTGCGCTCAAGGATCTGCACCCTCTGTTGGCCATAGTAGTCATAGTCATCCTCCATCTCCTGCTTAATATGGATGTTGCCCATCAGGGTTTGAATTCGGACAGGCCGTGGTTGCTTGCGGCAGTGTGTGGTCTCCGGAGTGGTGGAGAGATACCGCTCCATCTGTTGCGATCGTTCATGGATCCGGGTTATCCAGCTGGGGTCTTCCATGTGATGGTCCCTGGGGAGCCCCAGGGCTGTTTCATGGTGGCTGACCACAGCTCCACTGTAAAAGGAGCGCTCCCCGCTCCCATTTTGCATGGAACAGGCATAAAGGGCTGAATAGATCCTGTCCACACTGTGCTGTGAGTGGCTCTGCAGGTAGCCAGATTCTGTGTCGGTGCTCTGCCCCGAGGTGCCTGATTCAGGTGTTCCCCTGGGTGTTTCCTGGCCAGAATCTTGAATGACCGGATAGACCTCTCCTACATTTTGCGAGACAATCCTTGTGCACTCATCAATCACAGTCTTGATCTGCAGGATGCTGGCAGCTGTGAGGATTTGGAGGGCCTCTGACTGTGAGACCCGCAGCACCCCGCTGTACATGAAGTCAATGAGCTTTTGCACAGACTGGACTGACACCACCGAGGGGATCTCGATGTCGCTGTAGCCCAGTAGCAGCTTATCCTGGAAGAAGGGGCTGCCAGCCGCCAGCACGCAACGGTGGGCGCGTAGCATGCTCCCGTGGATGCGGACCGTCACGTCACAGAAGTGGCCACGGTTGCGCTGCTCGTTGAGGGTCTCGAGCACAGAATTGCTGAAGTTGTGAAGGTTGATGCTATGAATGCGCTCTGTCATCCCCTTGCAACTGATGTTACCTGGAGCAAAGCAGGTGACAAAAAAACAAAAACAAAACAGATTGAGTCTTGTCCTCTGCAGAGCCACAGTCAGGGCACTGGAGAAGGTGGTTGACCACTGGGTACATAGAACAGATTATACTGTAGAAATCACATTCAAAAGCATTGATAAGAAGACAGCATCTTTGTAAGGCTGGATGTAAGCTCTGCTATACATTTGCAGAAGTTCAAGTCCTAAATTAATAGGAAAAAGTTTTAAAGCCAGTTTATCTGGTTTTAAAAAGCCTAGAGACAGCCTGAGCTCACAGATTAAAAGTGGATTTTAGGCTGTTCAGATGTGGACACATGCCAGAAAAGATCAGATTCTTACTTTATTGACCCTTTAGATCAAGCTGTTAATGCAAAGAGTGTGTATGAAAATGTGATTGCTATCTAGATCGGTACTTCAAGGAATTTGGAGCCTGTGTTTTATAGTACAGTTACTTGTATCTAAAAAACTGGCAGTCACTTTGTAAAATCCAAATCTGGTTAAAGATTTCGGCTGTAAATGTT
This sequence comes from Forpus xanthops, assembly GCA_032466535.1. Lineage (NCBI taxonomy): Eukaryota > Metazoa > Chordata > Aves > Psittaciformes > Psittacidae > Forpus > Forpus xanthops. The sequence goes on along the minus strand of JASSUY010037730.1, from coordinate 9,242 downwards.
CCTAAAATCCCACGCACAGTTTTGTCTGGGGCTGTGGTTTAGAACATTTGCTACCCAGTAGTGACAAACAGTCCTCTGTAAGAACCCAAAGCAAAAAGTTAACATGAGTTGTCCGCTTCAGTTTTAGCATATCCCCAGTTCTGACTGGCACCAGAATGCCATCACATAGAAACAAATGTTCTCCTGCTGTTATTATTTACTTGACAGAAACTGGAAAATTACAGACATTTACTCTAAGGAAGATTTTGTCTTCATTTGCCGGAATAATCTAAGTAGAGAACAGTTTAGAAAACCACCTAACCAATTCAGGTACAGAGCCAACATAACCTTCTCAACTGACTTTTACAAGTGACTAAAAAGTAACATCTTAATCTCTCAGTCCACTCTTCCTTATCACCACCTTTCTTGCTTTGGTTTTAATGCTGTTTCATTTCCTCTCATGTTCTCCACTTGTTTTTGTCTCTTTAGATTTTGATGGGCAGAAACTATGGTTTGACCTTTTAACTATGAAAAACCAAGTGCCCTCTGAGTGGTAAACAAATGAAACATCATTAATAATTTATTTCTCTTAGCACTTGCAGCACATGCATCACCTTAGTTCCTAGAAAAGGATGCGGAGAAAAATAATGCAAAATCAACAATAGTATTAATAGTCTTTCTGTTTTGAATGTTCCTACTAAAGCTACAACCCCTCTGCCACAATCACTTGTTCATGTGTGAGAATCCAAAAGTGAAATTTGGTAGAGAAGCATGAGTAAATTAAACTAGCTTACTGTTACTGTCTGCTTTAACAGAAATATGCAGAGCAAATAAAAGGCATTTAAAGTGGTTTAATCTGGATGCCTTTTAGCCTGACTGTCCCTCTGCTCCAGCCTAAGGGGTGCTTTACATCTCATACACAAGTATACTCACTGCAATTTGCAGGAAAACACGGCATCCTCCCTGCTCTGCCTTTCCTTTCTCATTTATCTCCTCCTGACATCTCAAGCACCCTCTATTCTGGTGGTTCAAAGACAAACCACCTTGGACACAGATGGTTATTTTAATTCTCTGAAACAGCTGAATGATAAAAGGGAAGCACAAAGGCCAGGAACTGGAAATCCTGATGGGACCAAGCTGTCTGAAGAAGTCTGATGTTAACAAATGTAAACCAGACTGTATCAGAAGGGTACTAATTTCCACGTGAGAATAGAGCACTACGGGGAAGCTCAAATAGCAGGAACAAGGAGGAAACTACTAATAGTATCATGGAGGTTGTGCATTACATCTGTCTTGTCCATAAGCTCTGATGGTTTCCTCTGATGTGACTGATCATAGCACTAGAAAAAAACTTAGAACCCAGGAAACTTTCCTTCAAGGGCACTGCAACTATTATTACACAAAATAATGTACAGAAGAGATATATTCCCCTCTTTCCAGAGTCATTCTCCAGAGGCTTTCAGGGCAGTTCCAGATTCTTCCCTTCCCAACATGTCAGATCACATGAGGACTCAAAATGTATTTACACAGAAAGTCAGAATACTTGTTCTGAAAGGAAGAAAACTTGGTAAAAGCTTTGTACTCATGGGGAAACAGAAGCATTGAAGACTAATGATAAACAGATGACCCCCTTTTCAAGACCTCTTGTAGGCCATGGCAAGTGATTGAATAGCTATCCATTTATCTCCATCTCCCTTTCAGTAGCTGACTATCAGTATGCTAGAAATCTTTTCATCAGAAATTACTTGATCTGACTCTAGGGCTCCCTTTCCACACAAACACGTCTCTAACATGTCTTCTCATTTCTTTACTTCAGATGAAACTGGAACAACTACCACTTCTTTAACCAAGAAACTGAAGTTCACTCCTGAAGGATAAAACAAGAAGGGTGGGTGGAAGAAACACGTTAGCAGTAAAAAAGCTAGTACAGATTTTGAGGACATTTCTTCTAGGCCACCTTCCTTGACAGTCAACACTGAAAACTATGCCTACCCGAAGTCCAGAAAACCAAATAATACACAATTGTGTCTGAGATGCTACTACACAAACCACAGCAGTAGAAGAGCACAACTTTAACAAATTCCAGGGATTGGTCTGTCTCAAAACCTGCTATTCCATGCAGCTCCTCACCCTTTCTGCAGGAAACTGTCCAGACCCAAGCTTTGTGGTTATCCCTTACTGTACACTGATCTAAGCTGAAAGTCCCAATGGGATGCTTCCCATAAAAGGTGGACTTGCCAGGTTTGATTCTAAAGTAAATGCTACATTCCTACAAAGACTGCTAGAGCCTTGGACAAGCCAGAAAGTGTGTCAGCTCTTCAGAAGACACAGCTACACACGTGCACACTCACCTACTTGTCACTGCACAGAATGCCTGCTCACGAAAACGACTGCTGTCTCAGGCTCTTCTCAGGCCTGCCACTCTTTTAAATTCAAGACAGTGGGAACCATTTTATGAAATTCAAGTGGTCTTTGTTAAGTACCCCCTCCTTTTTTGTCCAGTAAACATGAAGTAGAGATCCCAATGGACTTAATTCTGAGAAACTACTGTAAAATGGTTTTGTCCCTTTTCTGTGAAGCAAGTTCTGATTGGAGGGCTATTCACAAGCCATATAGGAAAGAATGGGTGTGAAAATGCAAAGGGCATTCTTACCCAGATGGGCAATGAATAGGTGTTTGCCAGTTCAGGAAAAAAAAAAAAAAAAGGAAGAAAAAAGCAGGAAAAAAAGAAAATTAAAAAAAAAAGCTCAGACAACTGCACAGATTATGCACATTTGCAATCCTCCTGGGATGCAATTTGAAGCTGGCATGGCATAAAGGTGAAGGATATTACTGTGCAACTTTGAAAAAAGCTCCGTTTGCCCATATGCAAATGCACCGATTAAACTGTCAGCCTATTCACAGAAACATTCATGGAATTCATCCTCGATTGGTAAGAAGGAGCACAACATGGATGGGAAAGGAACAAACTTTTGTGGGTAATACATGACTAAGTGCTTAGATTAGTGTTTCCCTGAATCTCATCCACCCCTCCTGCTGACTTTTATGCTATGGGCATTCAAAAGAAAGTAGATTTTATCATGACAATAACAATGACAACGTCTCCAAATACAGTACCAAAAGGGAAAGCAATGGCAGAAGGAAACAGCAGGCAGTGGACGCTTGGAAGATACTATAGAAAATGTGGAAGTGTAGCAGTGAGGTACATCAAGCATGGCTTGAAGGCAGTTTTTTACTTGCCAGGCTACCATACATAGACCTGCATAAAACTAGAAAGGTGTTTTTTTGTTTTGCCAAAACCATAAAAAACGATCCCAGCAAAAACATGATGTAGAACTACAAAGATGTATGGAATAGTGAAGACAGCAGGTCATACACAAGTAGGTATGACATACAGTAGTCATACATGTATGATTTATTTAATCAGATATGTATTTGACAAGGCTTTATTAAAAGTATTTAGGATGTTTTTTTTTTTTTTGTACAGCCACTAGATGTCCCTTTCTGCAAAGCCAATGCTTTCAGCTTTAATGCTCATAATGGAAAGATATAGCAGAATTTGGTTTTCTCTAGTGTCCTTTAAAATCACAGTATCTCAAAGCTCATTGCACAGTCATGACTACCATTTCTAGAAACACAGTGGTGATGAAACCACCACAGTTACTGAAACTCAGCAGTAGCTCAGTGCATACTTCACCTGAAGCAAAACTGTCTAGGATGCTAGAATACAAGCTCTTTTTGGAAACTTACTGTGTGGTCTTTCAGAGGAACAACTAGCAGAATGAACCCCAAAGGCTCTAGTCTCACTTCCATACTTATGAGGTAAAGAAAATAATTGTCTTATATCTCTCTATCTTTTATCCTTGAGAATAGGTAGGCTTGCCAAGAGAGACAGAGATTGCATTTTTCCTCAATTTTCTGCAGTAGCATTTAAAAAACTGTCTGGCAACCCAGCTCTCTTAAGATTATCTAGAACTAACTTGATATTATTGCCTAGTTTGTCCTCCTATCAAGATTCTCAAGCCTCACATTGAGAGGAATACACACTTGGAGAAACAGCACAAAAGTTGGAGTCGCTACACTTTGTAATAACGTGGTACTCTAATCACCAAAAGACAAGTGCTTCCTTAGGTGGATGAACACCCTGGGCAAAGACAAAAATGGGGAAGTTAGGACTGGTAGGCTTTCTTCCCACTGCTGTTTCTCCATGCATCTGTAATCCAGCCATTAGCATCTGGGAGCACCACAAAAGTCAAGCAACCTGCTGTTGCCGCTGGAGACAAGCATCATCTACTTCTTATTCTCTTCCTCTACTATGTGCAGTTTTGGATATCTCTGATCTTTAGTCTCTGCACTAAGTGTTGTATGACCAGTCTCTTGACTATACCACAAGGACGCATTAGGTTCTTCACAGAGTCATGTAGTGTACTCATTTTCCTTAAGCTGAAAACAATTTACCTAAACTACCTCTTCAGAAATTTATTAAATATGTTTGCAAAACCCAGCAAAAAACAACATTGTGGGGGATTTTCACTCCCTCTCCGGACAGACAGTCTAAAATCTTTATAGCAAGAAAGTTTTCTTAGTATTTAACTTTGAAACTGATTACTCATCCTTTCCTCCAGCAGAGACAGAAACTATTAATCACTTTCATCTTATATATTGGAAACTGCTTCACTTTTCTTCTTTAGACCTTACTTTTCCTTGAAAATACAGACTCAGGTCTCCCACTCTCCCTCACTGGTTGTATGCACTCTTCTCATTCTTACCTCTTTCTGGTTTTTATCCAGTTTGTCCTTCTTTCATTTAAAATTCAGTGCCCTAAGGTGGATAAGTACTCTAGCTGAGTAAGGTGAATTAAACAGTTGCCTGAGACACTTCGTATATACTACTCTTTAAAGACCCTACAGAATAAATAAAATCAAGCAAATAAAGTACTGTTATCAAAACAAAATCCTACAGATTCTCCTTAAGAAAGGTACATCTCATTAAAGAATCCTTAACTTGGAATGAAAATCTCAACTCCTGTATAAATATGACACTGGAATGAAAACACTACATTTCCATCACAACATATGAAAGCTACTATAGCCCCACAATTTCCACACCAAGTTTTCTCATACCACATGTTAGTGTCTCCTGTTCCAAACTCAGTACCATAACCATTGGAGATGCTTTCTTCAGCTCTGATCACCTGATTTATCTCAAGTGCTGAAGTTTTATTTTCTGTTGTTCTCACGTTAGTTACTCTAAAATAAAATTGGATTAACAGAGAGAAAAATTCTTATCTAGTGTTTTGACACACAAAATTAGTCCTGCATCAGGTTCCAACTCTCTGAGACCAAATTTAAGGGAGCAACATTTTTTCCACTGAAGGAATTAACTTGAATTAAAATCCTGAAACCCTGGTAGAGGCTGACTTCTCAGTATATCTCTATAATGCTAGAAAGGCTGATACAGCAAATCCTACTCCTACTGATTCTCCTGTATATTTGGCCTCATTCTGAGCAGAGGCCTGCAAAAGGAAATGTTTGTATGGAGTTCCAGGAACACAGAAGAACATTTGTATCCTCAGCAGGAGATCTGACCAGGAGCAGCCCTTGCTTTCTGTTGCTTTAAAGGTTTGCTGGAGTTTTCACCCAATCATCTGCTTGAACATCTTGAAAATCAGTATCTTCTTCTATAATATCTATCCAAAACAAACACCAGATGACACTACACAAATTGCCCTAACCCTACCAGATTGTTGTTAGAATCAAAATATGTAGCAGTCTACATTTAACAGGAAGTACTGTATTTTTACCAGCACAACGTCTATTAATGTGTCAGTAATATACTCTATGGAAGTTGCGTTCTGAAAGCTGTCAAACTTCTCTACATTTCATAGTCTAATAACTACATTCATTTGAAAGACAGAAATGCAGGCACACACAAACACAACCTTACTCTCCAAGGAACAAACATATTGAGTAGATAGCTAAGAAGAAAGAGTTTGCTTAAACTTTGCTCAGGAGACAGGCTTTCTCTGTGCTTTTTAGCATCTACCTAATGATGACATATTCATTTTATATAAAGCTGAAGACTAAACCAAAGGTGTCTGTACATAAAATTGCTTCTATATCCAGTGGGTATTAATTCCCAACATCAAGCATAAAAGCCTCTTAAGCCTACACACTTGGGGAGCAGGCAGTGAATCACCCTCCTCTGTTTCACCTGAAAGACTGCAAGAGGCGTCCATCAGCACTAATCCTGCTTGCTCTACAATCTGCAGGCGGCAATGTTGGTGGCTCAGTTTGCTGCATTTGTAGAACAAGGGCAGCATCACGCACCCAATTCAGCAGCAGGACTTCACACCTTAACCTTCACAAATTGTTCTGTGTTGCTTGGATATAGAACACGACAGAAAGATCAAGAATTAACACCACTGGTATTTTGAAATTTTGTTCTCCAGGCTTACAAAAATGAAGCTTTCCTCTCAAACTACTGTAGTGTCTTGTTCTTTATACCTCTTTATGGTGAACATCGTACTTATGACTGTGAAACACCAAGTATAAAATAATTCCAGTTCATAGCAGTCTGGTGACCATGGGCTTCGAAGTGTTACAGCACATTCAGTTATTTTTAAGTTAAAGAAATACTCTGTTTTTAGCCAGAGCATTTACTTTTCCCACTTTCACTCCAGTTTGTATGCTTGCTATTTTAGGAACTCCAAAAATACTTTATAGAGTAAAGAAGGTATACTCAAAAGCCAGTTTTACGTCCAGGCACATATTTGGGGTCCAGTCCAATGTACTGTAAACACTGTCACACATATACACACACAGTTTCTCTCAGCCGTTCTCTGCAGACCCTCTGCTGCTACAGCCATGCCATCAGATCCCCCTGGTATAAACACGGACTACCACATTGATGGGGGGATGCTTCTCCTGCAGGTATCTACAAAATCTCTAAGCAACATATATTACATTAGCTGAAGAACAGCCAAAGCTGTTGTCACACCTGTGTTAAGACAGATATCAACAGGATTGTCATATCATTACAAGGGTGTTAATTCCTGTGCCCTGGTTAGCTTTAAACCTATTTACACTGGCAGAAGACAGGCTCACCAGATATCATTTTAATGTAAGGGAAAAAACTTTGTACAAGTACTCTCTTGCAATTTGAAACAGAGAAAACAATGTAGCCACATGATGGCACTATTTCCTAGGAAAAGAAACGAGGCTGTGCTAATTCCCTCCAGCAGGGAACAATTTTCATGTTCTACAGGAAAACTGTTTCAGCCGTGCTCGCTTGTTCCCAGGGAGCTCACACACAATTCTGCCAAGCCCCAGCATGGCCCAACTGTTTTAACTGTCTGTAAGTTTAAGCCAGTTTGGGTCTTAAAAATCTAGGTGCATCTACTGCTAGTTTTTCTTTACAGTGCCAGGTGCTGTTACTCAGCTGGCATACTGCACTTAGCAGACCTACAATAGGAGAGCCACTGGACAGGGAAGAGGTGAGATGGGCCAGTGATGCTGGTGAAGTTACAGTGTGAACACTCCCAAATCACAGAATAGGGGTAGGCTCCTTGGAGAAATAAAGAACAAACATTTTTGAAAATATAGGCAAATAAGTTGATTTATCTTGCTATTCTATGGTCCTGATCAAAAGCTTGCCATAGTCATTAAGAATACCTTCATGTGCTTGAAGGGCTTTTGTTTAAAACTAGTAATGCACTTCAGACTGAATATCCAAAAGTAAACAGGGATTGAACTTGGTTATCTCTCTGCAGTGGGGTGTACAAACTTATATCCTCTCTCAGAGGTGTTGTTCAGGGAGGAAAAGGGGCTGGGGCTGGAGGTGGGAGCAGAGTCTGGAAGGGAAGTGGATTAGAAGGATAATAGGTGCAAATATATTAAAATATGTCTTCGAAAGAGACAACTGCTATTTCATGAACTCTTTCACGTTTGCCCTATATTGTTATGTACTTTCTCCCAGCAAAAAGACAAGGAGGAAAAGCTTATCAGTTTGAGTGTGGTTAAATGCAGTAAGCCTGAAAGGCTGTGGACTTCGGTTAAAAGGAAAATATAGATTAAAACCTCTTAAAGTAATTACCTGTTTAGAAGGCTTCTATTCAAGCTAGAATCCTCTACAGGGAGTGTTTGCAGCAGTCTGTTAGGAAAAGGGATGCATCAGAAATGGTTGATGTTTGTGGGAGAGCTACTGCCTGTGGAAGACCACTGCTTACACCCTCCATGTTTCCAGGGAAAGGCCTTTCAATGTAGGAGACTTTGTTACGGTCATCCAGAACTACTGGATGATGGGAGAAACAAAGAATGGACAAAACCCTGTAAATGCCAGTCCTCAGGGCTGAGAAAAGGATTCTTTTATCTCTTCCAGTGGCTGCGTCTCAGCCCTGAGAAGAGGAAAGCTATCACATAAAAATACTAGATTTTATTTAGTTATTTTTTCCATTCATCTTCATTATGTATTAGTGAAAGGGTAATTGTTAACTAGTACAACTGGGTGCTTTGATGAGTATTTCAAGTTAGAAATATCCTGAGACAGATATTCATACTGGTTTGGACTGTGGCTTCTTTATTTTGAGTTTATGGTATGTGTTTAGGTCTGCTTATAATTCAAATTTAAATATCAGTGGGAAACAGAACATGCTCATGTCAATGATGCTGAAGGCCACAGGGAAAATTTCTGTCCTTAATGAGACCTCCACAAACCCTGGGAGCAGACTTACCTCCAAAATTACTTACTTAGTTCTGATCGGAAGACAAATGTATGGCAGAATGGTTTAAACTAATAAATTAAGGCTATAAACAGGAATACAGCATTCATGTGTAGCTTAACATCATCAGATGGATCTGGCAGCATTAAACGTACATTGCCAGTTCCAATTCCAAGGCTTTTTCCTTGAGAAAAGGCCCTGGGATCAGATGCATACATGTCATGGGCTCAGCAGCAGCAGTCAGTTTTTCTTTTTTGTAGTAGCTGGTGCAGCACTGTGGTTTTGATTTTCGGTTTGGGAACAGCACTGATAACACCAGTGTTTATAGCTATGGCTTAGAATGCTTTGGTTTGACCAAGGACTCTCTGAGTCTCATGCTTTGCCAGGGAGGAGGAGAAGCCAGGAGGAAGCAGAAACAGGGCACCTGACCCAAAATGACCAAAGAGACATTCCATACCACAGCACGTCATGCCTAGGATACAGAAATGGAGAGCAGAGACCCGGAAGGGGGGAGGGGATGGGATGGGAGGGGGGCACTGCATGT